>JAJTUR010000429.1:0-10205 GCA_021399475.1 Hyaloscypha finlandica | reverse complement strand
CTATAATAGCTAGCACCCCACATAATCCACCAGGGGCTAGGTATTAGGGGCTAGGGGCGAAACGTAGGACTAAGCTAGGGATCTTAGTAAGACTCTCTTAAAGGTTAAGGGACTCCTCTTCTTTACCCCTTAGCTTAGTATTTTTCAATATATGAGATTCTTTGAACCTTAAGCCTCAACTAATATTAATCCCGCTGTGATATAATACTAAGCTTACTTAACCCGGCCTATAGAGGCGACAGCAATACTCCTAATAAAGGACTAGGGGTACTATATCCTTAGGGGGCGAAGATAGCTATACCGCCCTTAATATTCAGTATTCCTCCCGAATCTCAAAGAAAAGAAGAATAATAATCGGTTATGGTCCACCGATTCAAAATAAAGAAAGATAATAGTCGGTACTATTCTACCGACTTAAAATAAAGAGGAATTAACGTCCTCTACGACCTAATTAACCTTAGAGCCTAGCCCTTAATTAGAATAGATAACGTCCCTATCCTCTATAACCTAGCTAACCTCGGAGTCGAACCCTTAGCTAGACTAGATAATACCCCTCGCTAACTAACGAGAGAGAAAGAAATAGCCCTACCCCTACCTAAGGAAGGATTAGTCCAGTCTACTAATCTAAAACAAAAAAGGATAATAATTAGCTTTAGCTCACTAATTTAAAATAAGGAGAGCCAATAATTAGTTTTAGCTAGCTAATCTTAAGCGACTAAGACCCCTTTAGGGTATAGTCTTAATAGATAATATGCCTGGTCTATCTAGCTCAGATAACCTTAGGCTAAGTACAGAAACCTTTAGTATAGCTAGTAAAAGGCCCTAGCACGACGGAATAGAGAAATAGGACTTCGACGTTATAGACTACTAATACCGGGAGGCCTAATATAGAACCTTCCCTAATGATAATATAAAGACATAATTAGCTAATAGAGAGGCATAGATTAGTATAGACACGCCCAAGATACCTATTAAATAAAGGAAATTAATAGCTAGGGAAGACCTTATTAATGAATACCGTAATATACTCGACTAATAAGCGGACTATAGCTAGAAAGCCCACGTTTATATTAACTAGTTAAATAATAGAATTAATGAATTAGAAGCGATTACTAACTAGCTTCGCGAAAAAGAGAGAACTACTTAGCTAGATATAGCAAAATAGAGGAATAAGTAGGTAGATATCTAGGAAAGTTAATACTCCCTAATAGGAGAACTACCTAGAGGGTAGTACTAGGGCTTAGTATTACTAGGTTACGGTAATAGACCCTAACTCATTAGAATTAAGGATTCGGCCCTATTTACTAGTAAGGATAACTATTAGATTAATGACTAGGTCTTTAATATAAGGAATAAATTAATATAGAACTCTACTAAGTTTAATAGCAAACCCCTAAAGATCGCCTATATAGTATAGCTAGTTACTAGAGACACTAGGGACCTTATACATAATTAACTAGAACCCGGTTTAGTTAGATAAATCTCGTTAGTTAAATAGATCTTTAAGATCCTCTAATAAGCCTATAGTAAAAGTAAAGAAATAGAATACTAGGAGGTAAAGGAGGACTACTAATAACTTTAATAAGGAGATAAAGTATTCCCGGTATTCTGGGCTGAATTTACCCATCTTACGACTAAACTAAGGAAATTAACGGATAACTAGTATAATAATCTAATAGATAAGATAAACCTAGAGCTACTTAAGAGCCTCGGGGATAAGAAGTTCGATATACCTAGGGATCTCGCCAAATAGTATATAGAATAAGAGAATAGGCTTCTCTTAATTAAGAACTAATAATCTAGAGAAAACCACCTAATAGAAACGATCCGCTATCGTACTACTCCCTGGACTAGGAAGAGCGGTAGTAATTAGGGACTAGCCGCTAACCTATACCTAATAGAACTAATAACCCGACTAGCCTTTTCATAACTAAGAGAGCTAATCTACCGGGAATTCGAGAAGAAATTAGAAATACCTGAGACACTTAACTACTACCTATATAAGAAGACCGGCTATATTAAAAAGGACTACCTAAACGCCTATAAAGTCACCTATCTTAAGGAAGACTATATAAATAGAATGGGCGAACTAGACCTAAATGATATAGAATATAATTCCTATCTACTATCTAAAGAGGAATCCAACGATAATAACTCGAGAAAAGTCTAGCTCTAGGTATAGAGGTAGCCCTCCTAGAGTAAGAATTCTACTAAGAACTAGTAGACCTTACTTAACTTATTAGCGGGGAGTAGTTCCTAGTTAAATATAGGGTCTACTAGAAGGGAAATACTATAACCTTCTAGTACTTAGTAGATACCGGGGCGAATATATATACTCTAATTAACCAAAAGCACGTCCGCCCCCTAACTAGAGTACTCTATATACTAGTATATATACTTCTAGATCTTGTCCCCCTTTAAGGATTTAACGGATAACCTAGTAAGGCTATCCGGTAAGTTATTATAATAGACCTAGAAATTAACTAATACCTCTAGACCTAATAATACTTCCTATCCACTAACCTAGGCTCTTATAATATAATCCTAGGGAGGAAGTAGCTTACTAAATATAGTATACTATTAGACTACTAATAGAACTAACTTAGATAGCTAGGAGATACTATAACTTAGGTCCTAAAGAGGATGAGTATAGAAGAACTAGAGAGTAATAGAATAGTACCCCTCACTCCTCTATAAGACCTCCTTACTCGGAAAGCCGAATACTAGGCTAGGAAGGAGGAATTAAACCTTAATATTATTAATATAGGTAAACTAATAGACTATTCTATATACCTTATTAGTATAGTAGCCTTCTAACTTAGTATAAAGGATCCTAATAATTATATTGGATCTATTACTATTAATGAGATTAACTATAAGCTAGAGAAACGAGATCGGAAACCGAGGAAATACCCGTCCCTACTAATAGCTACTAAGTGTCCAAAAACCCACTTAGCCGGGTATTTAGCTTAAACCTGTGACCTCATATATACTCTTAATGTGAATAAATAGGATGCCCTCGGCAATACCTTATTCTTTAACCCCGGTAAGCTATAGGAGCTTTAGACTATATTACCCTCCTAGCTTAATAATATAGCTAGCGCCTTCTCGAGAAAAGCAGTAGATATACTACTATAGTCTTAGCTATTTAAC
The DNA here is from genome assembly GCA_021399475.1 of Hyaloscypha finlandica. Taxonomy (NCBI): domain Eukaryota; kingdom Fungi; phylum Ascomycota; class Leotiomycetes; order Helotiales; family Hyaloscyphaceae; genus Hyaloscypha; species Hyaloscypha finlandica. The sequence continues at coordinate 7,052 of JAJTUR010000429.1, read as the reverse complement.
TATAAGCTCCGCTTTAATAGACTAGATCCCTTAATAAGGGCAGCCTACCTCTATAAAATAAGCTCCCTAGAACTAGGAAAAATACAGGAGTACCTAATTAAGAACCTAAAGAAGGGTTTTATTAAGCCATCCAATTCCCCCTTCTCGTCGCCTATCTTATTCGTTAAGAAAAAGGATAATAGCCTACGCTTTTATATTAACTATCGCTAACTAAATACCCTAACGAAGAAGGATTACTACCCTCTACTACTTATTACTAAAATACTCGACTATCTAGCGGAATCGTTAGTATTTACTAAACTAGATATCCGATACGCCTTTAACCGAATCCTAATAGAGCTAAGCTCTATAGTATAGGCGGCTTTCCGGACGAGGTACGGTTCCTATGAACTAGTGGTTTTACTATTTAGACTCTATAATAGTCCTGTAATATTCCAGAGATATATAAACACTGTCCTAATCAACTATTTAGACAGCTTCTACTCCGCCTATATAGACGATGTCCTAATCTTTTCTAAGAATAAGAAGGAATACTAATAATATATCCGGACGGTCTTATAGAAACTCGAGGATACCGGATTATAAGTCAATATCCGTAAGTATGAGTTCGAGGTATTAAAGACGATATTCCTAGGGTTTATTTTCTCTAATTAGGGCATCTAAGTAGATCCTACTAAGACCGCTATTATCCGGGATTAGGACCCTCCTATAACTAAGAAGGAGGTTTAGTTATTCCTAGGCTTCTATAACTTCTACTAGAGGTTTATATAGGCCTATAGGCGAGTCTCCCGCCCCCTAAACTAACTAATAGAAAAGGATATACTATCGAAGTTCACACTCGACGAGAACTAATAAGATGCCTTTAAATACCTTAGAGGGTTACTTATCTTAGTACCTATACTACTCTACTTCTAGTATAACCGAGAAACCCGACTAGAAACCGACTATTTGGACCTAACTACTATAGGAGTACTAACCTAGAAGAGTACCAAGGATAGATAATAGTACCCCATTGCCTTTTATTCTAAGGCTCTCAAGGACACCTAGCTTTATTACGAAATCTATAATAAGGAACTACTTACCGTCATCTAAGGGCTATAAGAATAGCGGGTAGAACTAATTAGTCTACCTACTTTTCTTATTATTATAGACTATAAGGTACTTAAGTACTTTAGGACAAAGAAGCTCCTAAATAAGTAGTAGATATAATAGATAGATATCCTATTATTATTCCACTTTCAGATTACTTATTAGCTAGGTAAAGAGAATATAATTACCGATATCCTATCTAGGAAGGATAAGCTCACGATTACATAGAAGTAGGCTAAAGAGGCTAAAAAGACACGTATAGTTTTCTATCCTAGTATAATCCTCACTGCTATTAATGAATTAGTCGCTATCCCTCCCCCTTTAAAGCCTAGAGGAATTAATAAACTAATAGTCACGAATAAGGTTATATAGGCGAATCTCATAGATTTATCTTTAGAGGATAATTAAGAGAAGGCCCACTAGAAGACTAACCTATAGGAGATATCCAGAGATTACCTACTTTATAGTAAGAAGCTTATAGTACTAGATAGCTATAACTACTTATGAACTAGACTCCTTCGATAGATCCATAGTATAATAACTACGGCCTACCCTAGTCGGAATAAGACAAAGATCCTAGTTAAATGGCTCTACTAGTGGCCTAGCCTCTTAGTAGATATTAACTAGTTTATAGTAAACTACTACGAATACCGGAGATCCTATAAGCTAAAGGATAAGACACTCGACTTATTACACTCTTTACTAGTTCCCTTAAGGATATGGGACGACTTATTAATGGATTTCTATAGCCCTAGCTTAATAAGTAAAGGATACGATAATATCTTTATTATAGTTAATTAGCTATCTAAATACTATATTAGCTTACCTACTATAAAGAATACTATAGTGAGGACTACCGCTAGCCTCTTCTACTAATATATCTAGTAATTCAGGGGTTCCCCCCTAACTATTACTAGTAATTAAGGCCCCTAATTTATTTTAGACTTTATAGACAAATTATCGAAATTAACTAGGACTAAACTAAAGCTCTCGATAGTAGAATACACCTAAACCGACGGCTAGATAGAGATTATTAACTAGATAATTAATATATAACTATACCCCTTCGTAAACTACTTTTAAGATAACTAGGCAGACCTACTCCTAGTACTTAATACTATAGGCGCCGCCTGCCCTTACGAATTAACTAGCTTATTACCCTTAATATATAGCTAAGGCCTAAGAATAATATACTAAATAAGCTAATAAGAAACGGCGAGAACCTGACTTTAGCCTAGAGGATATAGTCTATATAATTAAAAAGATATAGAAAACGGATTAACCTTTAGATAAGCTAGACTACCCTCTTACTAGACTATTTAGAATCATCCAAATAGTCGGCTATTCCTATGAATTAGACCTCCCACTATCCTATAAGATATAGCTAATCTTCTATATAGATAGACTTTATAAGGACCCGGGTAACCCTTTACCTAGCTAGATATAACGGGTCGAGACCCGATTAATATACTTAGCTAGAAGCCTCGCTCAGGTCACATAATCTCGGACATGTCCATAGTCATGTAATACGCCCCCTTTAGTTAATAGAGTAACTACGCGTTACTCAGGAAGCTTGGACGCCTTAAGGAACATGGTTCCTATCCTCGCTTTCCTTTCTCTTCTCTTTCCTCCTTAGAGAATTCTATTTAGTTAATCGAACCACTAGTCTTCTTTGTATAAAGGCCTAGCCCGTAACATTAGAATTCTCTCTCTCCCATCTTTACTAACTAGAGATTACATACGTATGAAGCTAGAAGTAAGGAGAGCCTAAACCCATATATAGACGATAACGAAGCTCGGAGCGGACGAAGCTAGAAGTAGACCTTAGTCGAAACCACCTATAAAGCCGACGTATTAGTAAGATTTTGGAGCGTACGAAAGCTAGAAGTAAGGAGGGCCTAAACCTATACGTAGACGACGAAGCTTAGAGTAGACGAAGCTAGAAGTAGACCTTAGTCGAAACCACCCGTAAAGCTAACGTATTAGCAAGACTTTGGAGTATACGAAAGCTAGTAGTAGGGAGTGCCCGAAACTATACGCAGAAGCTAGAGCACTAGTATTCCAGTCGATATTAGAGGTCATAAGTTCTTTCTAAGCCGGGCTTAAGAAGGGAAAACCCATTAGACCCCTCTATTATACGAAGATATAGGAGCGGAACCCCTAGTAGTTAGTTAGATAGATAGATAGCTATATGAAGCCGAGATAGTAGACGAAGCGCCTTAGTAGCTACGAGAAGCCTTCATAGCGTAGTCCTAACAGCTATTAGAGCTAGTGGTATAATAAGTAAACTTAATAGCGAACCTAGCCACACGAATTAATTTAATCGACGAATACATAATAACCCCAAACCCCTCCCGAATATAGACGCCCCCTCTAGTCCATATACCTCAACTCTACGTATATCCTTAGCCCCCTACTATAAAACGACTAAAGGCCTACCTCCCGAACCCCGATAAGTTTAATAGGGACGACTTAGCCTATTACCCCTAGTTTAAGGGACTCTTAAGGGCGAAGCTAGAAATTAATAGTAAAGCGATTAGTAGAGAAAGGGAGAAAGTCTAGTATAGATTTGGACGCTTATCCAGAGAAGCGGTGAGTAGGATATACCCCTAGTTAGGATATATATAGAAGGAAGGAGGGTTTATAGTCAAAGGGCTATTTAAGTAAATAGACCTAGCTTTCTAGGACCTAAGGAAGTAGTAGAAGGCCTTAGGAGAATTGAACCGGGTCTAGTAAAAGTCGACCCCCTTAGGTAAGTTCTTAAACGACTTTAATTACCTAATCCTAGAAGCGGAGGGATAGGGCTAGTAAGATGAGATTAAGAAAGGGTATCTTAAGGCTACTATCTTAATAGAGCTTATAGAAGGAATAGTTAGAATAAAGGAAGAAGAGTTATATAAAGAGTATTACTCTTAGTTACGAATAATTAATAACTAACTCATTAAAGTTAAGAGTATAAAGGCCCGCTATCTAAACTAGTTAAATAAGAGACCCAAAAGCCCTCCCTCTAATATAACCTCGCTTACCTAGCTAATAGAATAAGAACCCACACTAGGTAACTCGTGATAATAGCCAAAGAATACCCCTAATTAAGCCTCCCGTAATAAGATCAATTAACGAAGGAAGGAGAGACTCTACTTATAGTATAGTTAAGACGACTATTTTATATATGACTATAGAGCGAGGCTATATTCAAGTACCCCCCTAGAGCTAGTAAGTAGAGGAAAGGGAAGGGGGAAGAATAGCTAAAGGCAAAGGACACGAAGGCGTCGAGAATAGCCCGAAGAAGGTAAAGATAGCCCGGGTAAGAGATAGTAATACCCTAGATAAGAGCTAGAGTAAGAATAAAGGGAACTTGAGCTCATCTAATTCAGGAAAAGACTAGCTTCTAATAAAAGTCGCTATTAGGAGTATATAGAGGTAGAGTCAAATTAGAAAGCTTAGAAGTAATTTCGGAAAGATATAGAAGGGCCCCCTTTTCTTATATTAATAATAGTTAATAAAGAGTATTTCGTATAAACTCTTATTAATACCGGGTATATAATATATAGAATAATTAATTCTCGCTTTATTAGTTAATATAACCTCTAGTATATACTAATTACCCCTAAGTAGATAGAAGCTTTTAATAGGGTAGTACTAGAAATAATTAAAGAAGTAGTAGTATTAAGTATAGATATTAATAGTTATTACGAATCCTATACCTTCCTCTATATAGTCCCTAGGATTACTAATTTAGATATAATCTTAGGTATATAGTAGTTATGTTTATAAGACATATAGATCTATAGCTCGAGATTAGAACTATTTATCTCGTCGTTAGGGACCCTAGTACGGAATAGGGTATATAATATGCTAACCCCTAAGTTAAGGAAAATAGACTATATATAGGTTTCGGTGGCCTTATTCTCCTACTTAGTAAAGAGGAGTAAGAAGAGGAATATAGAAGTCTTCTTAGCTAGCTTAACTAATATCTAGAAGGCCCTAACCCGGAAGGTAAAGACGGATCCTCGTATAAAGCTCCTAGAATAGTATAAGGACTTCCTAGACATATTTAGCCTAGTAGAAGGAGAGAAGTTACTACTATTTCGGGGCTAAGGGGTTAATTACTAGATCGAGTTAGAGGTAGTTAAGGGGAAGGAGCCTATAGTACTATAGGGACCACTATATAATATATCCCGGGACGAGCTCCTAGTATTACAGAAGACGCTCATAGAACTACTAGATAAAGGGTTTATCTAAGTAAGCTACTCTCCCGCTATAGCCCCTATCCTTTTTATATAAAAGCCTAGTAGAGGGCTACGGTTTTACGTAAACTATTAAGGCCTAAATAAGCTTACGAAGAAGGACTAGTACCTACTCCTATTAATCTATAAGACCCTTTGGAATATCGGGAAAGTGAAATAGTTCACGAAGCTTAATATTATAGCCGCCTTCTATAAGATCCATATTACTAAAGGAGAGGAGTAGAAGACAGCTTTCCGTATATAGTATAGACTCTACGAATAGCTAGTAACCCCTTTTAGCCTAGTAAATACCCTAAGTACCTTCTAGAAGTATATTAACTAGGCCCTTAGAGACTTCCTAGATGAATTCTACTCTATATATATAGACAATATCCTAGTCTACTCCTTAGGGTCAAGAAAGGAGTACTATAAACATATACGGAAGGTCCTCTAGCGAATAAAAGAGGTAGGATTATAGCTTAATATTAATAAGTACGAATTTAAGGTTAAGTTAATGAAGTACTTAGGGTTTATTATAGAAGCCAGGAAGGGCATTAGTATAGACCTAGCGAAGGTTAAAGCTATCCTAAGTTAGGAGGCCCCTAAGTTAGTTAAGGGTATAAGGAGCTTCCTAGGGTTTACGAATTTCTATTAGCGCTTTATTCGGGAATTCTCAGAGATTATTTAATTACTCTCTAACCTTATATATAAGGACTAGGTATTCTCGTAGACGGACTAGGTAGAGACTACTTTCTAGAAGCTTAAGAAGATATTTATCTCGGCCCTAATACTTATATAGTTCAACTATGACTAAGAGACTATCCTCGAAATGGATTCCTCTAGGTAGAGTATAGGCGATATCCTCATATAAGTTAATGAGGAGGGTATCTTATAACCTTATATATTCTTTTCGAAGAAGAATAACCCCGTAGAATATAACTATAAGATCTATAATAAGGAGATACTAGCGATTATTCGCTACTTAGAAGAATAGGATATAGAACTAAGGAGTATATATTAATTCGAAGTTTATATGGATTATAAGAACCTAGAGTACTTTATAATAGTATAGAAGCTTATAGAATAGTAGATAAGGTAGTCCCTAATCCTCTCGTAATATAATTTTAAGATCTCATATATTCTAGGGAAAGATAATAAATAAGTGGACGTACTCTCAAGATAGGAATAGGACTTACCTACTAGAGAAGAAGACGAATATTAGTAGTTAAGGACATTATAACTACTAAAACTAGAGACCCTAAGCGACCTCCCTAAGGATATAATCCTTATAGCACCGGTATAGGTGAGACGATAAACTAAGGAGAAGCCTATTCTAGTCTCGGAGCCTAGTTTAGAAGATTAAGACTAGGAGCATCGAGGGAAGGACGAGATAAGGTATAGGTCTTCGAGGAGTAAGAGACTCTTCCTAAGCTAGGCTCAAGAAGCTAAAGTCCGGGAGAAGACTGCCCTAGTAGGGGTATATAGGGTAATAAGCAGAAAATCGTACCTAAGATAAGCTCAAGAAGCTATAGTAAGACGCCTAAGAGGGGGACGAGCTATATTAGGCTATAGTCAAGGTAATATAAGAGAAAAACGTGTCTTCTTATCTAGTTTAAAGATTAAGGTATTAATAGGGGAGTACTACTATCCTAGTCCAGATAACTACTATTCCGGGGCGATAATAGGTTCTAGACTCGGAAGAGCTCTATATAGAGCTAATCTAGTAGTATACGACTC
>JAJTUR010000428.1:0-10256 GCA_021399475.1 Hyaloscypha finlandica | reverse complement strand
CTATAATAAACTAATAATAGTATTATACTTAATAAGAGTACTAAAAGCTAAGTTATAATCTACTTTAGTATAAGCTCTTTTACTTCTATTAGTTCTATAGTTATAGAAATACTAATTAGGTAAGTATAATTCTATATTATACTCTTAAAGACTCTATTCCTACTTAGCTTAGATAATATAAATAAGCTATAAGTATACTTTAATAATTTCACTAATTATATTATTACTTTTACTAAATATTATATATCTATTATATAATGTTTTAGTTACTCTTTTTTATTTTAGAATAATATATTATAAAGCCTTATTTCCGAATCCTTTACTTATAATTTATATTTCTTTATAGAGACTAAATTATAATATTTCTATTACTAATTCAATTATCTATTAATTAGTAAACTCTAAAACTTACTAGAGTAAGCTAGCTATAAAGTTAATATAAAAGCTTTAGAATACCTTATAAAATACTATAAGTAATACTAGAAGAATAGAAAATCACTTAGTTAATTTAAGTTTAACCTAGGAAATAATATTAGCTTTAACCTCTTAATTATTATTAATATATTCTATATCTTTAGGAAGCTTATTCTCTATATTATTAATAAGGGTACTAGATATTATAAGGGCTATTAGTTCTAGAATATTAGTACTATATATACCTAAGATACCTTAAAGATATACTAGATTAATACTTATTTAGGTCCTCTTAATTAGATTATAGTAAATACTAGAAAGTAGTTCACTAGTAAAGAGTTTACTTAACTTATAAATATAATAGGAATAAAGGTGAAAATCGTCTCTATAGAAGCTTATAATTCTATAAGAATCGTCGAATACTATTATAGACTAGTTCGATATATTTACTTAATTATTATAGCCGAAATTAAAGGAATTAGTAAAGAGATAGCCCTATAGATAACCTTTAAAGCTCTTAATAATACTATAGGAATTAGTAGAATTATTCCTATCTTCTTAATCTATAATACCTTACTTTAATTAAGTGAATATATTACTCTTATACTTATTATTTCCTAATATTTAATAGCTTTAAAGAATATAATAATAGAGATTTAGAAATTATAAGCTAAGTACTAAGTTAAAGATACCTTAAATATATATAATAGTCCTTTTATAAATAATATCTATAAACTTATATTAAATTCAAATATTCTAGTATAATATAAGGGGAATATAAGTTAACTAAGTAGTTTATAGGGACTATATAAGCTAGTAGTAATAGAAAGAGAGTTATATATATTAGCTTTACTATATAGTAATATTACTTTTACTTAACTTCTATAAAGTTATTTTATATAAGAGATATTAAGGTTAGTTTTAAAAGTCCTAAGGATAATCTTAAATACTATAGTAAAAGTAATAATAAAGGTAATATAGGCGTGATTCTTCTTATTATCTTACTTATTTTACTAAAGTATAATAGAGGTAAGCTTTATAGGAACTCTAATATAATAGTATTCCTATAAGATAATAACTTATATAAGGATTCCTATTAAACTAAAGTTACTAGCCTCTTAGAAAGGGATATATTTAAGGTTATTCTTAAATCTTAAGTACTATAAGAAGTATATATCTTTAACTCCTACTTCATTAATAAGATTAAGAATAAAGAGATAAATAAAGAGCTTAAGAATCTAAGACTAGTTATTTAAGCTTATTATAATAGTAAGAAATATATAATATTAATATAATTACTAATTATCTAATAAATTAGCTAGAGAATTAACTTTTATATTATTACTATAATTATAGGAATTATAGGACTATACTTATAAGATATATTATAAGCTTATATTTAGTTATTAACTTTACTAAATCGCGATTTTTATATTAATTAACTTCCTAAGCTTACTAATTAACTAAATCTAGAGGCTAGTTTAGTATTAAAGGTTATAAAACTTGTGAGAGGTCCGTAGTAGTGTCAAAAGATGATCTATTCATTCTATAGGATTCTGGTTCTAGTATATATTAATTACGTAACCCACGTCTATTACTCGTTAATCCGTGGTAGATGTAGGTCGTACCCCCACAGAAATACTATCCCTAAGAGTATTGTATGTCCTCGTGTAATAAAGAACTAAGGAAAACGTGTATATGGGGGACCTATAGGCTAGTTAAGGAGTAAGGAAAACGTGTATATAGGGGACCTGTGGGCTAGTTGAGGACAAATAAGAAAAGGAAAATAATATATATCCACCGTGATTCTACCTAGCTCCACCCGGCTATCCACCCTTCTACCTAGTTCTATCCACCACAGAAGCCTGTCGTATTAAGAGTGCACTAGTTAAGAAGGCGATATTAATAGCTAATGAAGGAAATGTATATATACGAAAAACACCGTAATAGTATTAGAAAATTAGAGGCGGAGGAGTAGAGGGAGAGACTATCTCGTATTCGTAAAAGAACGAATTTGCGATAAGACGGTCGTAGGGTAAGGTATAGTACAAGTGATATAATACGACGAGAAATGATATAGAAGTAGATATAATTAATACTTAGATTTCTTAGTTAGTATACCTTTATAGTAATCCAAGATTATTCGTACCTTATTGTACATTAATAGTATCTTAATAGACGGCTCTTCGCGGCGGTGCTTCTTTGAGGACGATGACGGCTTAGGTATAATGGGCTCTGAGTCGGAGGCGGAAGATAATATTATTAACGATAAATTAGATACAATTATCTTCTCCTTCTTTGTCTTTTCTATGTGCTTATAGTACTTCTTCTCGAATTTTGCTACCTTATGTTTCTAGTATATTATATATTTGTCGTCTATATATAGCTTAAGCTTATATAGATCGTCTAGTTATAGTAATACGCTGGCCTTTATTATATCTAATACCTATTAATACGCCCTACTTCGGGATAGTACGATTAGCTAACCTTACTTAAGTAGTATCTTAATAGGGGCTATATCGGAGTTATTATCGTATTATACGGGCTTCTTTCTCGGAGAGCGTCGTACGTCTATACTAACTAGAGAGTCGTCACGCTCGGTAGCCTTTTCTTTCTTCTTAGTATTAGATCCTTCATACTTATCCTCCTGTTTAATAGCCTTTCCCTTATCCTTCTTCTTAGTATTATAGGGAATATTCTCCTCGTCGGAGGATATGACGGGATAACGTGCGGGTATAAAGGGATTCTCGCATATATGTAGCTTCTTTAGTAGCGATAGTAGTAACTCCTTGAGCTCGTCGGTATTATACCCTAAAGCCTTATTCTTAGTCGCCTTCTCTATACTATGCTTCTTTGCTATATTCGTTATTAATACTTCGCTTTTCTATATAGGAGCGTTGGACTCGGTATTAATACGCTATTAATATTAGTCGTGAGGTAAGAGATATAGGTGCTTAGTGATTAGGTAAGGGTATTTACGCGGGTTATAGTCTTAGTACTTATTGAAATATTTAATTCGCTATTTGTCCTAGTACTCGCTAATTTCTAGCTCAAATAAGTTATCCTTACTATTCGTAGCTTAGAGTAATTCCTAGCTAGTAATCGGGATCCTAATATATTAATATATTATATATAGTAATTATAGAATATAAGGTAAAGCTATATAATTATAACTAATTAAGGTATTTGTATATAATTATAAGGCAAGTTGCGAAGGATTAAAGGAGTTACGAAGAAATATTAGTGAATTTGATATTTCGGTATATTAATAATACTTGTAATACTATTAGTTGAACTAGGCCCTTATGTGAGGGGAAATTTTCATAAATACTATATCGAAGTACGCTTACTTCGACATGGGGCTAGTAAGGCTACTAGCTTCTATTTATACTCTATAACGAGTTCTTATATATCTATAAGGAGTTCCTCTAGATACTAGTCGTTATACTAATTACTATAGCCCTTAAACTTAACGAGGTATTTAGTATTATTTCTTCCTCTATATTACATAGTTTATTAATCTATTACTCTCTCAAGTTTATATGACTTCTAGTTATCGTTATTGCCTTCATTCTTGATAAGTTCCTAAGGGTTAGTGATAGGTCTCTCGAAGGGATTATTACTATTGGGGGCTAGTATTAGATAAGCGATAAATATTATAGGATGAATCTTCTAATACGGTAGTAAGTCTAATTTATATATGAGCTTTCTAATTCTCTTCTTAACTTTGAATAAGCCTATTCTTTATTTAGATATCTTATAGTTTAGCTTTCCGGGTAACTAGTATCCCTTATAAAGTCTTAGGTATACTATATTACTAATATTAAGTTTAATAGGAGTATGATGGGAATTATAATACTCCTTAGCCGTATTCCCGGCGAATATGATAACTAATTCTATATTAATATGTCTTAGGTTTCGAATAATCTCTAGGATCTTATTATTATCTAGTATTAAAAGAGATATAGCTATATTTGCCTTATTTCCCTATATAACCTTATTAGGGCTATAGCTAATTAGGCGTAATAGAGTATTATTAAAAGCTACCTAGAGCGAGATTATGCCCCTAGACTATAGTAGATCCGGGAATTCATATACTTAATATTAAATAATAATCTCGATATTTTAATTCTTGATTTTGGACTAATTATCTACCTATAGGTACTATATAGTCGTAAATAGTAGCTTTACGTTTATAGTTAACTAAATCGCTTTCTATAGGTCAGAAATAAATTTGGGGTCATGATCTAAGATAAAGGTATATAGGATTCCCTAGTTATAGAGTAAAAGTATATGGATTAGGATAATAGCTTATTACTTAGTACTATATATATCATAACTAGGGATAAGAAGTGATTTCTTACTAAATTTATAGGTATCTATTATTATATAATTGAAAACACTAAAACTATTAATTAACTAGGGAGCGACTATAGGAATCTCTAGTAAGGCTAGGATAAAGTCTATAGTAACTATATGAAACGGGATTAGTAGTGTAATAATAGGTTATAAAGCGCTATTTAGTCGTATCCTTAATGTGTTATTTACTAAGTAGTTAGGGTAAAATCTAATATAGTTAAGGACCTTCTTAGTTATACGAGGGATATAGAAACCGCGAAGCTCGTCGTAAGTATAGTCGAAGCCAAAGTACTAATTATTATGGACTATTAATAGTAGAGCCTTTATATAGTTATTAGGGATATATAACTATAGGGTACTAGAGAGAGGAATGTAGTATAGAAGACTATTCTTAATTATAAAGTTAATACTATATACTTAGGGGCTAAAATCCCTTTCTAGTACTAAGTCGTGAAACCCGAGTAAGTATAGGATATATGCGAAATAGGGATCCGTTAAGTATCTGGTATGAAGCGTATATCTAAAGTCCTCGCTAATATTTAGTTTAGAGAATACGTAGATGTTATTGAGTTTATTATTATTAGATATGTCTGCTAATTCGAGTATAGTGAGACGTGATAATATGTTAGGAATGATATTTAACTTACCGGGGATATATTGAATATTGAGTCGATATTAGGACAAGTACTATAAAGCGATAATAAGTCTTATATTTACCTTACTTATATCGTTTATTACTAGTAATGTCTAATTATATACGCCTCTTATAGCTATATAGTCTATTAATATAATAATGGGCTCCTAGGCTAATTAAAGTATTACTCGTAATCTATAGTAAGTATATAGTAGATAAGCTACTTTAAGCTTAGTAGATCTATAGTTCTTTTCCGCTACACTTAGTAATTTACTAAGAAATAGAATTAGTTAAATAACTATAGATACGATTTTACTGAGATTAGAAGAGATAGTGTAGCCCTCTTTAAGATGAAATACTAGGATACTAAAGCTTCTCTTATTTAAAGCATTGATCTTTAAGTATAGTTGTCTTACTAGATTGTAGTAGATTAGTGTCCTAGGGTCTGAGAGATAGGCCTTAATAGACTTGAAAGACGTAATCTCTTTCTCGTTAGGTTCTTACTTAGTTCGCGTCACGTAGCCTTTTCTCTTTATACTAGTCGTACCTTATTCTCTACTAATTACGAGTAGTTTAGTCTTTCTCTTCTATAAGGGTTTAATAATCTTTATATAGAATAGTATAAGTTAATGAAGCTATTCGGCTATTCTAATGAAATACTCGAGCTACTAGAGATTCTCGGGGAATTAGATAGCTTTCATCACTACTACTTATTCTTCTATCATACTTATTCTAAAACCGTTGACCTAATAACTAAGTAGCTTAATAGATAGGTATCCTAGAAACGTCTTTTTACTAGAGAGCGAGATTCGCTTTTCCTTAAAAAGTATGAGAGTAGTATAGAGGTATTAAATATACTCTTCCTATAATTTAGAGAATACTATAATATTATCGATAAAGTAATAGTAAAAGTAGCTATATCCCTTTAGGAGGTTATCTATAAAATACTAGATATATGCTAGTAATCTATAGTAGCCTATAAATATAATATGGGAAGTCTCTTATCCTTAGTGAGAAATTACTATAAAATACTCCTAATACTCCTCTTTAACGAGGAATTAGTAGAAGAATAACGATGTGTCTATAATAGAGATATAGCTAGCTCCTCTAAGTACGTTAATGATATCCTACTATAATAGTATTAGGTAGTTATTAGGGATCTTAAGGCTATTGAGTACCCTGAGGTCTATAACTAGGTATCCCTTAGGCTTCTTATTAATGTTCTTCTAGATAATGAATACGGGCTAACTAAAGGGCATAGCTCCTTATAGGAAGTATATCTTATTCTAGGTATAAAGGCTATTAAATACTTCGTCGATAACTTAACGATTATATACTCTAACTAGATAGATCTTATATCTAATCTTCTTCTCTTACTAACTATCGATAAGGGGAATTTCTATACACTCGTTCTCTAGGATATTAATTAGGGATCTATTATCCTCCTAATAATTTTAGAACTTAATTACGATAACCTCGATATAATTAGTAAGTATCTAGTTCTTAGTATAGATATAGACGTCGTTTCCGAGGAGTTTCTTAGGTACTTTAGTAAGCTTCGTAATACCTATACTCTTTATTAATCTAGGTATAACTAGGGTATTTGTCGTAGTATTATCGTTAAGCTTATTAGTATAAGAAACGATATAATAACCCTCTTCCTCGAAGTCCCGAATTATACCTAGTTATATATAGCGGGAAATTATCTATGATTTATCTATAGTATTTATATATATAATATAGTTTCTATAGTTAGTTAGTATATTATAAATACTATTAAAGCACGTATTTATAGTATAATTACGTCCTAATAATAATATAGTATAAGTTGTATTAATATAAATAGTAGCTCTAGGGATATAATAACCTTCTTCTTAGTAAGGACCTTATAGATAACTCTAGTACCTCGGTTATATATATTAATAGGGACTTCTAAATTATTAATAATAGAGAAGGTAATAGTTTAACTAGGTAAGTCTATAATTACACTATATAGAATAAGGAATACGTTACCTAAGAGTAGTAATAGCTCGAGGTTATCTATTACCTATATATTAACTATAACTTTACCGAGAACCTAATAGCTATTAATCTTTCTACGGATATATATATTAAAGGTAGCCTAGCCTCGAAGCTCCTAAATAGAGGTAATACCCTTAATAATAGTAGCCTTTATTATATTAATCTAAGCGGACGGGTTTTGAGAGAGCTATTTACGGTCTATTAACGGCGAGAGTAACCGGTATCTATATAGATCTAGAATACCTCGTTATTAGGTGTGAATTTAATACTTAGAGTAGTGTATTTATACCTGATAATATCAGATATTATAGGGCCTTAAGTAGGGCTTACTATAATAACCTCTAGGTAAGATAATTCGACGCTAATAGGCTAATATATTTAGGGCTTTATAGTAGAGTACTCGATAATAGACGAGTATGAATTAGTATATATATACTTAAAAAGCTTATTTCTAGACTAGAATCTAGCCTTATATTTCCTATAAATTAGTACTAGTATAGAGGCTAATATAGCTAGAATAGTGACGTATATATCGTCCTCTAGCTCTATAATAGGTTTAAGCTCTTCTAAGAAGACATAATCGTATTTGGCGAGCTTATTATCGTATTAGGTACTATACTCCTTAACGATGTTAAGGTAGTCGTCTTTAATGACGTTTCTACTATTAAAACGCCGGAAATGTCGGTAATATAGATTATTATTTAATTCCTCTCTCGAGGATAATGTGTTATAGGGAGCACGATTATCTCTACTTTCCTTATCCTTATCCTTTACGAACTCTATAGTTAGCTATAGACGTGGATAGAATAGAGGTAAGGCTTTCTAATTATTCTTTTATATTATATTAGCTAAGTTCTGAAAGTTCCTAAGGGTTATTACTAGGACTATTAGAATAGGGTTCTAAGATTAGAGAAAGGGTAATAGGGTTAGAAGTTTATATTTGGATAAAAGGGTTAAACTAGTCGATGATCCTAATTACGATTACGATTATTCTAATCCTAGTAAGAGAGCTAGGAATTACCTACGAGACGACGATTAGGTCTTAGTAGTACTTGTGGTCTATTGTTCTTCTAATATATCTTTAACTATGAGTCTTACTTTAATAATACTACGTCTATGAATTATCTAAGTATAGTATTCTTAGTAGGTCTTTCGATGTATACCCTAAGCTCTAGGCTAAGTTGTTCTATACTTAAGAGAGCTATTAAACTAGCTTTTCGAACTTGGTAGCCTTTGTATAGTATACTACTAATACTATATAGGAACGAATATTCTTCCTATTTCTTATATCGTTTATAGTATAGGTTTCTAGCTATAGCTTTCTTAGTATAATTAATAGTAGGTCCTTAAATTATTAGATTAAGGCCTTTATCTACTACTCGACGTTGTCCTAGGAAAACTTGAGTCTTATATAGTGAAGGTTATCTAGTTTACTAGTATACTACTCAAGTACTAATCCTCGTAGGTATGTGACGAGATTCTAGTATATAATAGTAGTATATTTACTAGTTATATTATCTTTAATTATATCTGTGAAGAGATATATATTTCGCCTAGTATATATTATTTCCTACTAATATATAGTCTCCTTCTCCTTTAGATATCGCGAGATCTAGGTTAAAGTACCTAATATCCGAGGCTCTCTATTGTATATCCGTAAGATCTTATTAGTTTACTAGTAGCGGTAGTAGTATTTCGTTTCTTACTCCTCGTATATACTATCTAAGTATGGTAGCGACTACGTTAGCGATTATTACTGCTATATCCTCTCTAGAAAAGGGTTCTACTATGGTTTACGGTGAGACTGGTGTATTTCCTCTATTTTATCTAATTCTCGTGAGTCCTCCCTTCGTTCTATAGTACTTTGTTCACTAGTAGTATTTCGTATAGTATTTATGGTAAGTGGTGAAGTGTGCCCTATACCTTCCTAACCTCCGGGGATATTATATGAAGGTGTCTAGGGAGCTAAGAACTCGGGAATTACGTGTATTTATGATGAGAATTCGTGTAGAGTCTTTTGGAAGAGTGATTTATTAATAGCCTAGTTACAGGGAAAGGGGCTTGCTTCTATAGAACATTAACTACTCGATATAGAAGAGGTTAAGGCTTCTCGTCGAGGGTAGCGACGGTAATCCTCTCGATTACCTTATAATCTATTATATTAATCTCCTTAGATAAGGCGTGATTTGATACGAGAAAGGAGCGGAATTAATAGGCTTTTCTTGATGAGTTCGCTAGATAGATTATTTATTGGTAGTTGTAGTAAGGTATACTAAAGAGTTGTGAGTGACTCGTGCGATCGCGACCGAGTCGGTGATTTGCGTTACGTACAGCGTCCGGACCCGAATAAAGGCCTAGAATAGTATTATAGGGCTTAAATAAAGCCTATAATAATAGTATATAAGGTATTACTATTATTTTGTGAGAGGTCTGTAGTAGTATTAAAAGATGATCTATTTATTCTATAGGATTCTAGTTCTAGTATACGTTAATTACGTAACCTACGTCTATTACCCGTTAATCCATAGTAGATGTAGGTTATACCCCACAAAACTACTCTATAGAGTACTAGAAACTAGAAACTACTAGTTTAAAGACTTACTATTCTTATTACCTAAATAAGCTAGTTATAGAATAGTCGACTTATGACTTATACTTACTCTATAATAATTATCCTTAGTATTATTAGCCTTTAGACTAATAATACTTTATTTATAAGTATTAGTTTACTAGTAATATAATACTATTATATAAATATAGAATACTAATTATATAAGTTAGTAAAGTTATTATATTCTAGTAAGTAGGGATTTAGTATCGAGGTTCT
>JAJTUR010000427.1:0-10458 GCA_021399475.1 Hyaloscypha finlandica | reverse complement strand
TCTATAGTAATTATCCCTTCGGAATTATTAGCCTTTAGACTAATAATACTCTATTCCTCAGAGATAATAACTTCGCTAAGGTAGAGTATTTAAAGCTCCTAGAGGCTAAATTCCTAGCTAAGGAGCACGAACGTCTTATGACTAACTATGACCTCAAGTTTAATAGAGGTATTATTCACACTAATTCTACTAGTATTACCCTTATATAGGAACGCTAGTATAGTAACCTCTACCCGGTAATAGCTAAGAATATAACTATAATAAGTAGTAGAGGTATTATACGTCGAAACCTCACGATTAAGGAATAATACGTCGCCTAGTAAGCTCGAGGAGTATATATCATATTAACTTACTAACTAGAAGCTTCATACGACTACTTAGTAGCCACTTAAGCTATTAAACCTATAGAAACTAATATTAAAGCCCTTAATAAGCGTATTTAATAGTAAATCGAAAATGCCGCTAGAGGACTACATTTCGTTAAGCTAGATAAGGAGTCCCTATACCTAATCGTCTTTATAGACGCCTCCTTTATAGGTAATCGAGACTTCTCCTCTTAGATTAGATATGTTCTAGTCCTAGCGGATAGCTCTAGACACGCTAATATTATCTACTAGTCGTCCACGAAGTGTAAGAGAGTCACTAGAAGTATTCTAGCTTCTAAACTATATAGTATAGCTCACGGTTTCGATATAGGTAGCTTAGTTAAGACTATAATTAATAGAATACTCGAAATAGAAGTCCTATTAGTCGTCTATATAGATTCGAAGTCCCTCTATAAATACCTAGTTAAGCTAGGAACTATACGAGAAAAGCGACTTATAATCGACGTAATATACCTCTACTAGGCTTATAAATAACGAGAGATCGCGGAAGTTAAGTGGATTAAGGGAGAATCGAATCCTATTAACTTAATAACGAAATCGAAGCCCTCGAATACCCTTAAGCGTCTAATTAATATGAATACTATATAATTAGATATTAAGGAATAGGTTAAACGCGAATAGGGATATATAGAATAGAAGGAATAGATATATAGAATAGGAGGAATAAGTATATAGAGGGATATAGGCGTATAGGAGGGTATACTAAGTACTTAGGGATAATCTAGTACTAGGCCGGATTAGGAAATCTATATACGAATAGGGGATACTATTTTTCGTGCGTTTTTAGTACTTTTATATCAGTTTTCGCGTTTTTCAGGTAATTACTAGTATTAGTATAACCGGTTTCCCGAAAGTCATATGATTTACGTCACATGATTTCCTATATATAGGACATAGGACATGGGACATACAAGAAACGGGACATGCCAGACACTAGCACTAATTAGTCTTAGTGTATTTAGGGATTATATATTAGAACCTCGATACTATAATCCCTACTTACTAGAATAGAACAACTTCACTAACCTACGTAATTAGTATTCCACGACTACGTGACGGTGCTACATATTACTAGTGAACCGATAAATATATATAAGAAAATTATTAAAGTTAAAATAAATTATTTACTTTTTATATATTAATAATATATTAATAATAATTAAATTAACTAGTTATACTAAGAATATTTAATTATTAGAGTAAGTAATAAAGGACTTTTTTTAATTAAATAAAGAAAACTATATTTAATTTAACTTAGCTAAAATAGAACTAATTTATTAGTTAAAAAGTAATATAACTAAAAAGATAATATTAATATTATTAGATAATAATAAAATTAAACCTTAAGAAATTATTATATAACTAGGAATTACCTTTAATATAAATCTATAATTTAATAAATATATTAAAATATATATTATATAAGCGAAATAAACTTTTTATTAAATAACTAAACTAACTAATAATAAAAATAAACTATTACTTTTTATATTATATTAATTATATCTAGTATATACTACTAGTATAATTAACTATAAGTTAATTATTTAGTATCGAAAATAACTAAGTTATTATATATTTTAGAGCTTTTTTTAGAAGAAATATTTATTTATTTTTATCTTATAAATATAAATATTATTTCTAAAGATTATTATATCTTATAATTAATTATTATATATATTTAATATATTTAATTATATAATATATATATTAGTATAGTTTCCCGGAGGTCATATGATTTATATCACGTGACCTCGCTTCCTGCATATAGGACATAGGATATGGGATACGGAATATATAGGAAACGGGACATACTAGCACTAATTAGGCTTAGCGTATTTAGGGATTATATATTAGAACCTCGATACTATAATCCCTACTTATAGAAAATAACTACTTTACTAACCTATATAATTAGTATTCTACGATTATATAATAGTACTACGTGTTACTAGTGAACCGATACTAATTAGTTAGTACTTATAGATTAGAGATAAATCGATTACGCTAAAGAAGTATCTAGTAGCTTATAGTAAAATCGACTAATTCTATATTAAAGGGGGGAATTACTATTAACTCTATAAAAAGTATCTAGTAGCCTAAAGGGAGATAACTCTAGTTCTTACTAATTAATAAGCGGTTAGCTATTTAACTATTTAACTAAATATCTAGTTCTATTATCCTTTAAGACTAACTTTTTAGTACTAAGACTACCTTCTTAGTAACTAACTTTCTACTTATATACTACTATAGCCCTTCTCCGGGAATATATACCCCTAAGCCCTATAAGTTTCTAGCTCCTACTTCGATTTTACTACTAAAGTTAAGCCCCTCTAAGCTTTAGAACCCCTCTAGAAACCTCGATATTTCATACCCTAAATTTCCTATTATAGTTAAAATATTTACGAACCTCGACTCTATAACTAATAAGTCTAATACCTCTTCACGAATTACCTCCGAACCCCTCTTACTATAAACTATATATATATACTAAGAAGGGCTTAGCCCTAAAGGTTCGGGATAGCGAACTAATAGGATAGATATAAGTAGATAGAGAAGTAGAAGGAGGGTATTAACTTAGAAGCCTCTAATAAGGATAATATCCTAGATTACCTTAATACTAGACTATTCTAGTATAAGGTAGAAAAGTTAACTAATGAAAACCTCTAGGAGCTATATAAGGAGGACTTTACTAACTTCGATATTAATACGTTTAGCCTACTTAACACGAGATCTATATTAACTATAAACTATCCTCTAATATAGAGGTATCTATATTAAACCTAATAAGAAGTTACTTACTATTATATAGTCCTTAGCTAATACTATTATAGAGGAAGAATAATATATATAGACTATAGACGATATTATCTCTATATTAAGACCTTAAGGAGGCCCTATAACTTATTATATATATCCCTTAAGAATAGTATTATAAGAAATAACGTATTAAACTAATTGTCATATATACCCCTTAACTACTACCTCTACTATATTAACCTTAACCTCTACTACTACTATCGCTAGAATAGGCTTATAGAATATTAATTAACCTCTATATTAGCCCCCTATTAACTCCCTAGAATATTAACCTATTACCCCCCTCCTACTACCGCTCCTACTACTACTTCTACTACTTATACTACCTCTAAATAGCGCCTAGTTAAGCTTAGCTAGAAAGATAATTAGGGAAGTCGCTAGAATCTATACTAAAGAGTAAAAGTATAATAGAACTAATAGTAGTTTTAACTATAAACTCACTATTTTCCTTAATATCTATTAATATATAGATCTTCTATAAGAGGTACTTATAGAGCTTTCCCTACTATACTAAAGGGTCTAGTATAAGACTACTTTTATAATAATTAGCTATCTTAATGAACCTACGAAGTAGCTTATATAAATATTCATAACTTCTTTAAAGGTCCCGAATATTAATATCGAAATCTAGATAAATAGAATACTATAACTTGAATTCTATAATAGCTAAATACCCTAAAAAGTTAATATTTAAGGTTATTTAGATCCTAATTAAGACTTATACTAGTTATAGTATAGATTATACCCGCTTTAAAAGTACCGAATTCCTCTATAATAAGATTATTACTACTTACTAAGGCTCTCTAGTTACTAATACGTAGTTTCAGACCCTCCTACGATCTCGGCTAGCTTATCTACAAGCTATAGTCCTCTATTACTATATACGAGAAGGAGTAATAATAGATTAATAGCGAATTACCTTCTTTACTAATTAACGATTCTACTTAACTAACTATTAGTTCAGAAACCATCGAAACGACTATAGTCGTAGTCGCGGAAACAGAAATCGTAATAACTACTATAATAGCTACTCGAATTCCTATAAGCCCTATATAGTAATAGTGATTAAATACCCCGAAGTCGTGTTTTATATATAAGAAACTAGACTATTACTCCTAGAAGTATTTACTAGAGGAATAATAGAGGAAAAGGCTCGATTTAGAGCAGAAACCTCTATTAGTTTAAGGCCCGAACTCCCGAAACTTTAATTAAGACTTTAGTCATTCTTACCTCTAATATATAGCTCTATAGAGGGCGAATAGGAGATATATTAGAATACTAAGGATAATCTAGGTAATGATTTTAAGGCTCTTTTAATAGATATAATTAACGATATAGACGAAGTAGAAGTAGAGGACGAATACTAATACTTAGATTCCTTCTTTACTTCTATCGAGAGTCTCCTAGCCGCTTTGGACATATAATTACCTAATAATTAAGCTCTTAATATATGAGCTCCTAAAGTACTAATAACTATAGCTAATAGCCTTATAAATGAACTTACCTCTCTTTCCTTTATATACTAGTTAATAGGTGAGAACTATATTATAGAACCTAAAGAACTACTTATAGAGGATACCTAGACCTTTATAGTAGGAGGAACGTCTAGATATAGTAGTTAACGCTTTTACGGAATCGTAATTAATACTAGAGCCTCCAAATACTTAACTACTAGTCTTAATTAATTCCAAGCTCTATAGCGAACTAATAATAGTATTATACTCGACGAGAGTACTAAAGGTCAAGTTATAGTCTACTTTAGTATAAGCTCTTCTACTTCTATTAGTTCTATAGTTATAGAAACACTAATTAGGTAAGTATAATTCTATATTATACTCTTAAAGACTCTATTTCTACTTAGCTTAGATAATATAGATAAGCTATAAGTCTATTTCAATAATCTTACTAATTATATTATTACTTCTACTAGATATATATACTTGTTATATAACGTTTTAGTTACTCTTTTCTACTTTAGAATAATATATTATAAAGCCTTATTTCCGAATCCTTTACTTATAATCTATACTTCCTTATAGAGACTAAATTATAATACTCTATTACTAATTCAGTTATCTATTAGTTAGTAAGCTCTAAACTTACTAGAGTAAGCTAGCTACGAAGTCGATATAGAAGCCCTGAATACCTTACGAAATACTATAAGTAATACTAGAAGAATAGTAAATTACCTAGTTAATTTAAGTTTAACCTAAGAGATAATATTAGCTTTAACCTCTCAATTATCGTCGATATATTCTATATCCTCGGAAGCTTATTCTCTATATTATTAACGAGGGTACTAGATATTACAGGGGCTATTAGCTCTAGAATATTAGTGCTATATATACCTAGGACGCCCTAAAGATATACTAGATCGACACCTATTTAGGCCCTCCTAATTAGATTATAATAGATACTAGGAAGTAGTTCACTAGTAAGGAGTTCGCTCAGCTTATAAATATAATAGGAATAAAGGTGAAAATCGTCCCTATAGAAGCTCACAACTCTATAGGAATTATTAAATACTACTATAGGCTAGTTCAACGAGCCTACTTAATTATTATAGCCGAAATTAAGGGAATTAGTAAGGAGATAGCCCTATAGATAGCCTTTAAAGCTCTTAATAATACTACGGGAATTAGTAGGATCATTCTTATACTCCTAGTCTATAGCGCCCTACCTTAATTAAGTGAATACGACACCCCTATACCTACTATATCCTAATATTCAATAGCCCTAAAGAAGCGACAACGGAGATTTAGAAGCTATAAGCTAAGCGTTAAGTCGAAGACGCCCTAAATATACGTAATAGCCCCTCTATAATAATATCTATGAACTTATATTGAATTCGAATATTCTAGTATAGTATAAGGGGAATATAAGTTAACTAGTAATTGTAGGGACTATATAAGCTAGTAGTAATAGAAGGGGAGTCGTATATACTAGCTTTACTATACGGTAATACTACCTTCTACTTAACCTCTATAAAGCTATTTCACGTAGGAGATATTAAGGTTAGTTCTAAGGGTCCTAAGGATATCCTAAATACTATAGTAAGGTAATAGCGAAGGTAATACAGGTATGATTCCTCCTACTATATTACTTATTCTACTAAAGCGTAGTAGAGGTAGACCCTATAAGAACCCTAATATAATAATATTCCTATAGGACGATGACCTATATAAGGATCCCGTTAAACTAAAGTCACTAGCCTCCTAGAAAAGGGCGTATTTAAGGTTATTCCTAGATCTCAGGTACTATAGGAGGTATATATCTTTAACTCCTGCTTTGTCGATAAGATTAAGAATAAGGGGATAGATAGAGAGCTTAAGAAGTTAAGACTAGTCATTTAAGCCTATAACGATAGTGAGAAACATATAGTATTAATATAATTACTAATTATCTAATAAATTAGCTAGAGAGTTATCCTCTATATCGCTACTATAACTACAGGAACTATAAGACTATACTTACGGGATATATCACAAGCCTATATCTAGTCATTAACCTTACTAAATCGCGACTTCTATATTAATCCACCTCCTAAGCTTACTAATTAACTGAATCTAGAGGCTAGTTCGGTATTAAAGGTCGTAAAACTACTCTATAGAGTACTAGAAGCCGGAAACTACTAGTTTAAGACTTACTATTCTCACTACCTAAATAAGCTAGCTATAGAATAGTCGACTTACGACCCGTACTTACTCTATAGTAACTAACCCTTTAGTATCGTCGGCCTTTAGACTAATGATACTCTATTTATAGGAGATAATAACTTTACTAAGGTAGAGTATCTAAAGCTCTAGGAGGCTAATTTCCTAGTAAAGGAGCATAAACGCCTTATAACTAGCTATAATCTCAAGTTTAATAGAGGTATTATTCGTACTAACTCTACTAGTATTACTCTTATATAGGAATACTAGTATAGTAACCTTTACCTGGTAATAGTTAAGAATACGACTATGACTAGTAGTAGGGGTATTATATATTAAAACCTCATAATTAAGGAATAATACATCGCCTAGCGAGCTTGAGGAGTATATATCGCGTTAACTTACTAACTAGAGGCTTTATACGACTACTTAGTAGCTACATAAGCTATTAAACCTATAGAAACTAATGTTAAGGCCCTTAATAAGTGTATTTAATAGTAAATCGAAAATCCCGCTAGAGGACTACGTTTCGTGAAGCTAGATAAGGAGTCCTTACGCCTAATTACCTTTATAGACACCTCCTTTATAGGAAATCGAGACCTCTCTTCTTAGATTAGATATATTCTAGTCCTAGCAGATAGCTCTAGATATACTAATACTATCTACTAGTCCTCTATGAAGTATAAGAGAGTCACTAGAAGCGTCCTAGCCTCCGAACTTTATAGTATAGCCTATAGCTTTAATATAGGCGGTTTAGTCAAGTCTATAATCGATAAAGCCCTCGAAACCGAAGTCCCGCTAGTCATCTATATAGATTCCAAGTCCCTTTACGAATACCTAGTTAAGCTAGGAATCACATGAGAAAAGCGACTTATAATTAATATAATATACCTCTACTAAGCTTATAAATAACGAGAGATTACGGAGGTTAAGTGGATTAAGGGAGAGTTGAACCTAGCTAATTCAATAACGAAATCGAAGCCTACGAATACCCTCAAATACCTACTTAATATAAATACTATATAATTAGATATAGAGGAATAGGTCAAATATAGATAAGGTAAATAGAGGGGATATATAGTAAGAAATAGATATATTCGGAGGGAAATAAGTATATAGGTAGGAATATTAATAGGACACACACACTAAGCGCTTAGGGATAGTCTAGTACTAGGCCGGATTAGGAAATCTATATATGAATAGGGGACACTATTTTTCGTGCGTTTTTAGTACTTTTGCATCGGTTTTTCGCGTTTTTCAGGTAGTTACTAGTATTAGTATAGTTTCCCGGAGGTTATATAATTTATATCACGTGACCTCGCTTCCTATATATAGGACATAGGACATGGGACACGGGATATACAAGAAACGGGACATATTAATACTAATTAGGCTTAGTGTATTTAGGGATTATATTATAGAACCTCGATACTATAATCCCTACTTATAGAAAACAACTACTTCACTAACCTATATAATTAGTATTCCACGATTACGTGACGGTGCTACGTGTTACTAGTGAATCGATAATATATTTAATTATATAATATATATTTAATTATATAATATATATTTAATTATATAATATATATTAATTATATATATATATTTAATTATATAATATATATTTAATTATATAATATTATTAGTTTACTAGTAATATATAATACTATTATATAATATCGTGAAATACTAGTTATATAAGTTAGTAAAGTAATTATATTTTATAAGTAAGGATTATAGTATTAAGGTTCTAATATATAATCCCTAAATATACTAAGCCTAATTAATACTAGTATCTAGTATATCTCGTTTCTCGCATATCCTATATCTTATTTCTTATATATAAGAAGCGAGGTTATATAATATAAATTATATAACCTCTAGGAAACTATATTAATACTAGTAATTACTTAAAAAACGCAAAAAACTAATATAAAAGTACTAAAAACACACGAAAAACAGTGTCCCTTATTCGTATATAGATTTCCTAATCCGGCCTAGTACTAGACTATCCCTAAGTACTTAGTATATATATCCCTATTAATATTCCTATCATATATACTTATTTCCCTTCGAATATATCTATTTCTTACTTATATACTCCTTTATTTACCTTATTTATATTTAACCTATTCCTCTATATCTAATTATATAGTATTTATATTAAGTAAGTATTTAAAGGTATTTATAAGCTTTAATTTCGTTATTAAATTAGTAAGGTTCAACTCTCCCTTAATCTACTTAACTTCTATAATCTCTTATTATTTATAAGCTTAGTAGAGGTATATTATATTAATTATAAGTCGCTTTTCTCGTATAGTTCCTAGCTTAACTAAGTATTTATAGAGGGACTTAGAATCTATATAGATAACTAGTGAGACTTCGATTTCGAGGGCTTTATTAATTATAGACTTAACTAAACCGCCTATATTAAAGCTATAGGCTATACTATAAAGTTTAGAGGCTAGGATGCTTCAAGTAACTCTCTTATACTTTATAGAGGACTAGTAGATAGTATTAGTATATCTAGAGCTATTTACTAAGACTAGAATATATCTAATCTAAGAAGAGAAGTCTCGATTTCCTATAAAAGAGGTATTTATAAAGATAATTAGGTATAAGGACTCCTTATCTAGCTTTATGAAATATAGTCCTCTAGTAAGATTTTCGATTTACTATTAAATACGCTTATTAAGGACCTTAATATTAGTTTCTATAGGTTTAATAACTTAAGCGGCTACTAAGTAGTTATATGAAGCCTTTAGTTAATAAGTTAATATAATATATACTCCTTAAGCTTACTAAGTAATATATTATTCCTTAATTATAAGGTTTTAATATATAATACCCCTATTACTAGTTATAGTCGTATTCTTAACTATTACTAGGTAGAGGTTATTATACTAGTGTTCTTATATAAGAGTAATACTAATAGAGTTAATATAAATAATACCTCTATTAAACTTGAGATTATAACTAGTTATAACGAGCCCACCACTATAGGTCTGTGTGTTCAGGCTCCTTTTAAGGCTCTCCCACCACCAAACCTAATTCATTAATTATCATAGCTCCCAGAACCCCTCCCCTTAATTTTAACCACTAACCAGGCGATGAAATCCCTACTAAACACAAGGAAGTAATACGCCAATTATACGGGTTCGCAAAGATTCCAATCTCTTAGCTAGAAATACGCTATAAGCTTAGTAATTCAATAATTCGTCGAATCTTGGAGTACGATACCCCTAAACGCGCTCGCCCAGGACGAGTAGGCCCTGCACAGAAGCTGACGGACGCAAAGATGGACGAGGTTATTGAGTATTATACTGAGAATTGGGAGCAGCGAATCATGAAGTACGACGACCTTATAAGAGAGCTGGACCTCTCTTATACCGCTTCCACATTACGTAATAGGCTACACCAAAAAGGCTATTATCGCTGCACCGCTTACCAGAAGCCCTTCCTCACTGCGGCACAAGTTATTGGACGATTTCTTTGGGCAATTACATACATATTTTGGCACGAGGAGTGGCTTAAGGTCTTGTGGTCGGACGAGGTTATATTCTTAATTAGAGGGAGGACAGCGAAGGAGAAGGTTA
>JAJTUR010000426.1:0-10472 GCA_021399475.1 Hyaloscypha finlandica | reverse complement strand
CCCCCCCCCCCCAAATATTAGATAACTATGAATTATCGCTTTAAATATATATAAATAAAGCCTCTACCTCTCATAACCTCCTCCTAGAAATAATATTAACTAAGCTACCTATCTTACTAAAACTACGCTTTATTATCTTAATAGACTATAAGTTCACATCACGCTCCTATTCTAGAAGTATAGATTCTAATCTTAAAGCTTACTATCCTATACTATATTACCTCACCTCACTATAAGTTCATATTAACCTCCTATTCTAGAACCTCAGATTCTGATCTTAAAGCTTATTATTCTACGCTTCATTACCTTACCTTACTATAAGTTCATATTACTATCGTATTCTAGAAGTAATAAAAGCTAATATTAAAGCTTATTATCCTATACTTTATTACCTCACCTCTCTATAAGTTCATATTAACCTCCTCTTCTAGAACTATAGATTCTAATCTTAACGCTTACTCTAGTACCTTTTTACCCTAAATTAAGACTCTATAGTATTCGTACTTTATTAGATTACCTCACTATAAGCTCACCCTTATCCCGTAGTACTAATATTCCAGAAGCTAATCTTAAAGCTTACTCTAGTACCTTTTCGCACTAGATTAAGACTCTATAGTATTCGTATATTATTAGATCTCCTTATAGTAAGCTCATACTTATCCCATAGTACTAGTATTCTAGAAGCTAATCTTAAAGCTTACTCTAATACCTTTTTATACTAGATTAAGAAGCTGTAGTATTCGTATATTATCACATCTTCTTATTATAGGTTTATTATACCTTTAGAAGATAGAATACATATATTAACTATATCTATAGAGGCTCCTTACCCTCCTATTAATAAAATAGCCCTACTAAGTAAGATCTAAGTCCTTCTTATATTACTAGTCCGCTATATGAATCTCTGGTTTTATAACTACCCCTTATATAATAACTAGATTATCTCTAGAGATTACTACTAACTAAATCCCGTCCCTATATAAGTTAAGTATATTTATGTAATTCTCGCTTATATAAGGGGTAATATAGCGACTAGCTATAGCCGTGAGATAGATAACTGGACTTATATCTTTAAATATACTATTTTCCTAGCTAGTAATATACTAGATAAAATACTTATCTATAATAGTTATACTAATTACTAGTACTAGTCTAAGTAATATAGATATAGTAATAACTATAGAGTTATGGGCGGTTCTCTAGGACCTCCTATTCTCTAAGCCCTATAGCTAGTTCCTATAGTTATTAGTCCTATGCCTCCTCTAGGGCATCGAAACCTAGTAACTACTAGACTACTTATCCGTCCCCTAAGCTTTAGTATTATATAATTACCTCTAGCTCCTCTTATACCTCTTATAAATACCTCTCGTCCTCCTATAATACTACTAATATAGGGAGTCTAGGCTAATCCTAGGGATAATTAGATAGTATTAAGAACCCCTCCTTAATAATACCTATAAACTAGACCCCCTTATATTCCTCCTCTTAAATAAGTAAGTGGATTCCGTCGTACTTCACTAGGATCTCTAACTCCTAGTCCTTAAGCCTCTATATTAAGGGCACCTATAAATATATATTCTCTTTCAATTATTCTATACTAAGACCTCTCTAATATTTATGATATATCGCCTCGCCGAGATTATAGTATAGGAATACAAGAAACTAAGCCTAACTACTTAACTATATTCTTAAGTAGTAGTAGCTCCCTAGTATATACACTAAGTAGTTATAGTAGTAATTCTCTAGTATATATACTAAGTACTTATACTAGTAATTCTCTAGTATATATACCAAGTACTTATACTAGTAATTCTCTAGTATATATATCGAGTATTTATAGTAGTAACTTTAGAGGATATATAGCGAGTACCTATAGTAGTAATTTCTTATCATATTCTCTAGTTAGCTTTATTACTAGTACTCTAGTAGATCTAGGAAATTAAACTCTAGCTCTAGCTCTACTAAGCCAAGCCCTAACTAGAGAACTAACGCTAATAGATATAGACTATTATATAGTATCCCCTAGCCCCTCTCCTCCTCTGCTATCACTATCTCACTATAATATACAAGGCTATATAATACCCCCTCGCTATTAATCTTCTCCCTTAGTTAACTAGCCTATAAATATACTAGTTATAATATATAGGAATATCCTAAGCGGCACTTATACTTATCCTAGATCTCCTAATACTAGATTCTCTCCTATACCTCGAATACTAGCGCCTAGCTCTCCTCTTAACCTAGCTTCTATAGAAACTATTATAGATATAATAGAAATTACTACTATTAATCCTCCTCTACCTCCTTATAGGATTAATACTCTAGGTACTTACACTCGCTATAGTAGTATTAAATAAAGCATAATTCTATTACATATTCTATAATAATTCTAAACCGAGCCTCTTATTCACCCTACTAAGGTCACTACTACTTATAGAGTATATAGAGATATAGAAGACTATATCGACGATATATTATATAGCTATATTTAGGTTAATAACTAGGCTAAAGCTCTCCGCACCTCTCGAATTAGAGCTACGAACCTCCTATAGACCTATACTAATACTAATACTCGATTTCAGATCTGTATAGCTAGAGCGAACACTATTCCTAGTAAAGCTCTATAGTAGCTAACTACTCATAACGCTCTCTCTCTACCTCTATCTCCCTGCCCTTAACCTCCCTCTTACTCTCCCGGCCCTCTACCTTCCCCTAACTCTCCTCACTCTCCTAGCTTACCCCCCCCCCCCCCCCCCCCCCCCCTAGCTCTCCTAGCTCTCCTAGCTCTCCTTAATACAGATATTAAGTATAAGACATATATACCCTTATATATATATACTTTAGCTATATTACATTTTTAGAATTACAGAAATAATAGGTATTAAATTATAGTATAGGATTAGGATAAGCTATAATACTTTAGAGGCCTAAAGAAAAGTATTATATTAAATATTATATAGAAAGAACTAATAAAAGTATTACTCTTTCATAAATAGAATATATATATAATCGCTTACTTAAAGTTATTAATAAATATAGAAATTTTCGTATAATATAATATTATTCTAGTACTTATTATAGCGTACCTCTCACTAGATAATAAGTACTATAGTATTAAAGTAAGTCTAAATATTAAAGATAATTATATTAAATTATAAGCTATAATATACCTTATATAATAATACTCTAGATTATACTCTAATTTATACTCTTAGAAAGAATCTAATCTATACTTGTAAAATACTCTATATAATACTCGAAGGATACTCTAGGCTATACTCTAGGCTATACTCTAGGCTATACTCTAAGTAGTACTCCTAGTAATTATTTAAGCTATATTTATAATTTACTCTAGGTAATCCTATTAGTGATCCTCTAAGTTATACTTATAGGATACTCTAGGTAACCCTTTACGTAATTATTTAGGCTATACGCTAAAGGGTACTTAGGTAATACTCCAGGCTATCCTCTAGGGTCATATATACTATAGAAAAGCCCTATAGAATTATTCAATTCACTTCTATGAGAAAAAAAACCCCCTCGCTTAAGCGAAATAAGGCTTAGAACTCCCAAAACTAGCGTTTAACCTAGTTCCTTTTCTTAAATAGCAACAAAGGTGTATCAAATGTAAGAAGCCGTAGTAAGTCAGGTTCCAATAGTAAAATTCGATGTCCTGTTTGCAGTAGTACAATATGGAGTACTGCAAGGTGACGTATGCCTTATGTTCGTACTTCAGACCGTAGTACTCTGAGCTGTAGTGTTCCAAATTTCATTACGTTCTTTATTATTTATGGTTTAAGCCAGACTGCAAGAGTAGTCTTATTTGTAGTAAAAGCTATAATCTTTGTAATACTATTTATATCTTTAAGTTAGAACGGCACTGGTTGAGCTTCCTACCAGTGTCCTTAGATTCCCGAGGCGGCCTTTTCTGTATATTAATGCCAACATATATGAAATTATTGAGGTCTGTCAGATTCTTTGCCATCTCATTTTCAATGTCAATTCTTTCAAGCAAAATCTACGTGCTTAAAAATAGAACTGTCAGATGGTATGATAAAGTCTATTCTGCTGGTCTGCAGACTCGGTAAGTTTGCCTCATTGAGCAGCGAACTTAGGGCCCGTTCGGCCAGACACCTGTCCTTCTTTTTCCCGGCGTTCGGTCGCTGCCCCTTTTACGTGCCCGTACGAGGGGCGGTAAAAGGGCATTTAAAAGGGGCATTACGTCTTTATAGGGGCGTTCGGCCGGGTAGGTGAAAGGGCATTTTTAAAAGGGCATTATGCGCTAATTTATTAGGGGTACGTAATATAGGAAAAGGGGGCTAAGATATACTATTAATCTCTTTCATATTCCCTATTATTAAAATAATTTAGATATATTTTTTATTTTTGTCTCACATGAGTAGCCTCAAACCAGTGCGAGTGTGTGCAAAGGATGCTAAAAGGGCAGGTAAAAGGGCAAGTACGGACGTATAATCAGAAAAAACCTGGTTGTGCAGGCATTACAGGGCAGGTGTCAATTTGTATAGGAGCTGATGCGGGCAGGTAAAGGGGCGGTAAAAGGGAAATCGTATTTTTTGGTTCCTCCTGGCCGAACGCCATAGTACAGGGGCGGTACGAGGGCATTGCGGGCATTACGAGGGGCGGTGTCTGGCCGAACGGGCTCTTAGCCGGCCTGGTGTCATATCCATAATCAATGTTGATACTATCCATTCCCAATCAACCGTATCTCTCTGGCTTTATCCTGCATATTTAATCGTCATGTTCTTGCCAGAAGTCGTGACAGAAGTCCAATCCGTTTCGTTGAAATTCATGTCGACAACGAAGGCATCCTCTGTGGAAGAGCGATTCTTGGTACCGACAGCAGCAGCCTCACAGTCAAACCACTCAACTTTCCCAAAGTCTGCAAAAGGAACAGGCTTCATGGGATTGCCGTTCACGCCCTCCATAAAGTCCTCCACGATCCATTCAGCATGCTTCCCAACCAGTGTTGTCTTTGCAGATGGAGCAGTCATCGGTTGCGAAACCACAATCCCCGTATTATGGTTATGAATTGCGCAGACACCATAAGAGGAGTTACTCGTCTGGCAGAGCACAGTGAGAATATCACCAGCCAAGATCTTGAAGTTCTCGAAGCCGGCTGAGTTGGCTGGCACCCACTCATGCCATGCACCAAAGCTGGTTACGAGCGAGCCGTTCTTTGCTTTCTCGACTTGCCAGGTGATACCCGCTTGGAAAAGACCGGGTCCATCGCCCCAACCATCAATGCCTACCCAGGCAGAGCCCTTCCATGGCCCGTGTCCGGCTGCCTTGGATGGTGGCTTGGGATCCGGAGCGATGAAGGAGCCGACGACGGCGTAGTAGGATGTGTGTGGTGCTGCAACTTGGGCCACTGCTCCTCCCCAGTTGGTGCTCTTTCTGGTGGCTGTGGGAGCGTGAATGGTGTCATCGTCTAGAATTTTGGCAAGGCAGGAGTCTCTGGATGTGGAGTTTCCGTGAGCAAAGACGGTAGCAGCAAAGATGACGAGTGATAGCTTCATGGCAATAAGTTTCATGCTTGTTATTTGCGAATTGGTTGTGAGTGGACTTAAATGTTGTAATATCGGGGTTGTTGGAGAGGAAGAATTGAAGTCGTACATCTTAATTAGTTCTTCATCACTGTTTTCTAACTGTCCTTGGCCTTTAAATTTTTTGTTGAATTTTCAGTTGTTTAATCGCATGTTTAATTGTTCATTCTTCTGGATGTTTTTCTTTGTTTTGTTTCTTGAAGTTCTCACTGTACTTCATGGTTATTGTTGTTATCACCCATGCTTCACTTACCCCTTTATTGACTTCTTTGTTCTAGAAAGCCCCCAATTGTTTATTGTGCTAGTTGGGAAAGCTTATAGTACTGGCAGCTAGTAGGATCACTCGAAATCACATTCATTTCATAGTAGCAGTTTCACGTTATCAACTTGTGTGGTCATGGAGATGGTCCAGCAAAGTATATTAATATCCAAGGTTCTCAGACCCTCCAGTGCTGGTCCTTCAGGCTATAAATCCTATTCCGGTTGGGTACCAATCCCACTGCAAAATACCGGTGGCCTATGCTGCAGCAAGAGACAGATGCGTAGGCAGGTGCGGAAACCGCCACTATTGCAGAGGAATATAGCGTTTCGTAGCATTATTACCGGCAGTCGTCACATTCGTAATGAAGACATTCATCCAAATCAAAACAGAACAGCAAACTGGGGTGCATCGTTCGGAGAGAACTTGGTATTGTTGCCAGCATCAGTAAGTAAGTGCATGAAATCCCTGCTGAACGACTCGTTTATTCTGGTTCTGAATTGCATAGGTTCCATACGACATTGAGTTCGTCTCACAAAGGATTGCGATGGTATCTCTAGGTTCTATGACGAAGTTGGGGAAATAGGTAGGTAGGTCGGGAATACATTTGTACCAAGCGCGGTTTGTAGTGCTAGGGATTCCGTTGTCTTCGACGCTGACAGCCAGTCGTGGATCCCTGCTCAAGAGAGCGTGCTGCCAAAGCCAGCCGCCGATCCCGACCCATGCTGAACTAACCCACTTATTTGGTTGGCCGTCAGAAGCCATAGCGGGACGTGGATCAGGTACGGTCACCACAAGCACACGCGCTTAGTAAGCCTTAACTCTCCTTAGCTAAGGTCATTACGTAAGGACCTGGCCTAATAAAGGTTTAAATCCTGGGTAACGACTATACCCTCTCCTTTACTAAGTTATAGTAAAAAAGGGCTATTAATTAAGAATTTAAAAAAAGTAGTTAAACGGCCGAAAAACTAAGGGTAATTAAATAGCTAAAAGACTTAGAGTAATTAATTAACTAAAAGTGCCTTACTAATTCATAGTAAAGAAGACTAAGGTAAGAGTAATTAATTAACTAAAAGGTAAGGGCTATTAAATAGCTAAAACGCTTTATTAGATTTAATTAAATAGTAAAAGTAAAAAGATATCTAAAAGAATAAGATTAAAAAATTAATAAAAAATTAATAATTATTAGTATAGTTTCCTAGAGGTCATGTGATCTTATTATATAACCTCGCTTCCTATATATAGGATATAGGATATAAGATATGAGATATATAAGAAACGGGATATACTAGATACTAGTACTAATTAAGCTTAG
Source organism: Hyaloscypha finlandica (assembly GCA_021399475.1). Classification (NCBI taxonomy): domain Eukaryota; kingdom Fungi; phylum Ascomycota; class Leotiomycetes; order Helotiales; family Hyaloscyphaceae; genus Hyaloscypha; species Hyaloscypha finlandica. Next base: position 3,334 of record JAJTUR010000426.1, on the reverse strand, counting down.
TGTATTTAGGGATTATATATTAGAACCTCGATACTATAATCCCTACTTATAGAATATAACTACTTCACTAATTAATATAACTAGTATTCCACGATATTATATAATACTACTATATATTACTAGTAAACTAATAATAACTTAGTAATTACTTTACTCTATCTCTCCTCTAAGTCTTAAAGTTCGCTATTATCTCTATATTCACCTTTTCTTCTATAGATTTACTAGATATTAAGTATAGTAGATATAACTATAATATAAGCCTAGTAGTTATATACTAGACTCGCTTCTATAGAAGATATTATAGGTTTGAATTATAACTTATAGTATTATATTCTAGCTTATTTACTCTAATCTTCTATAAATCCCTTTAAAGACTCTTATCTCTCGCTTCTTATTAACTTATTATTTATATATATCTAATTACTATACTTGAGTTATATTAGTAAGAGTAGTATATAGAAATATAAAGTATCTATTAGCTTGGCTTATTCTTTATATTACGTTATAATTAATAATCGAGTCTATTAAATTAATGAACTTCTCTTCTTATCTTTATAAAACTAGAGGAGTTCGCTAGAGATTAATTATATAATTAAAAGAAGCTTAGTATAGTATATATATAAGCTATAATACTACTTTATTTAGAGAGGACGCAAGATAACTCTAGTTATAATTATAGTATTAATAGTATTTATTATATCTCTTATTAATATAACTCCTTTTCTCGACTTTATCTACTATTTAGTAAGTAGATATTAGGAAATCTCGCTCGTATATATTATTAGTTCTAAGTTAAGCACGCTTTAATTAATAAAAATCGATATATTATAAGTAAGCTAAGTTATAAATTAGAGATGTTTTAAAGGTTAAATACTTATTATTAATTTTTAATAGATATTATAGTAATTATTTAGTATCTAAGGATACCTCTAAATCTAGGTTATCTAATAATAATATTAGGATCTAATTTACTAATAGTTTACTATATAATATAAAGTATTTTCTCTCTCGGAGTAGAGTTAGAGTTATAAAGTTAGGTTAGATCACGTGATCAAATTATGTTCTCTTTTATCCAAAATATAGTAGCCGATTCTGGACTAACTAATTAGATATTTAATTAACTTTTAGCTCGTGCTTATTTTAGACTAGAGTTTAGTTAGATTTTGGTTTAATTCTAGTAATCTTTTTAGTTATAGTTTATAATTTAATTCATCTACTAGCTAAGAATTAGGTTTAGAACTTGACTTTTATCTCTAGCTCTATAATCCACCTCTCGTCTATAACATCTAATTCTGTTCTATAGTCTAATTCTTACCCTACTACTATAATCTCTTTATTAATAGTATTTATACTACTCCTATAGCCTCCTTATTAATATTATTTACTTTCTACTTATATTCTAAATCTTGCTTTCTACTTTACTCTATAGTATTTACCTCTATAATAAATAACTCGCTTATTAATAAATAATCTCCTCGAGAGACGATTCTTAGAGTTAAACTAATCCCTACTCTCTTCCTTTTCTTAATAATAGTAACTATTATACTATATTAGTCTATATTTACTTCGCTATATTAATAATTTACCTAAGTGACTTCTATCTCATCTCGCCTCAAGAGTAGATAATTCACTTAAATAAGTAAATAATAATAGGATATAATAGAGTACGGATTTCAATTTCCTTCGGGAGACCGGCAGATATATAATAGTAGTAGTAAGTAGGTTCTTCTCGTAAGTCGTAATTAGTATACTATTCCAGATAGATTAGTACTAGTATAGGATAAGCTAGGTTTCTTTAGGGGTAGAAGGCGCGAGAGCGTCTCTCCTATATAGAAGAACGATACCTCAAATATAGAGCCTAATAGCCTAGACGAAATATAGATAAAGGATCCTTTGACTACTTAGATATAGCGGCTATATAGTAAGACAAAGAAGCAGCTACTAGATTAAGAGTATATAGAGAGCTTTAACTAAGCGCCTGCTAGCTATAAATCTACAGAAAGTAGAAGTAAGAGGATACTACTTAGTATATTAGAATTTCGTAATACTTGAGCATAGGGTATTATTTAATTAATTTAATCTGGGTTATTGCCGCGTAACTCGAGCGTGCTAAGTAGGATTAAGCGGCAATGAACGTACTCAGATTAGAATAATAGGCAATAGGATACTATAAACCTCAATGAGTTAATCTTCACCGATAGTATTTTAACTTTAATAGGACTATTACAGTAGAGCGTCTACTTTCTCTCATCCAACTTACCTCTCGTTTCGTCTAAACATTTTCGATAATATATAACGAGCGGCGTCTGCATGTTAGTCTATTCTTTCTCTAGTATCCACTCGCCTTTAGCATCGTCCCTAGCGAGGGCTTATCTATTCCGGGCTCACTCCTACTTGGTCCGCCCCTACTGCGCATCGCCGATTACGTCGATCTTCGCGAATAAATGGGATTAACCAGAGTTTCTTAGTCGCTTGGAGAGTGTGGTTAAGTGCTAGCGAGGTGGGACTAGTAGAGGCAAGGAGCGGTTAGGCCGAGAATAGTATTAGAGGAGGTAGAGGGAGAAAGGTGGACGTTGTAGGGTATGTGGGGGTAATTGTTGATAGTGACGCTGGAATAGGTGTGAGATGGGTTGCTGCTCGTAGTGTGATCGTGGCTGTTTGGTTGATTAAGGTAGTCCCTCCTCCACAACCCCTTCGATCTTTCCACATAGCGTAAAAGTTGCTGCTTTTCGGCCTCCCACACGTCGAATTAAAGGTTAATTGTCACCTGTTTACAGGGGTTTTATCGGCTAACTAGCTAGAATCGTAGGGTGGCCTGACCAATCACCTGTCTTGATTCCAGCCTTTCTTACTCTATACAGTTAAATACCTGTTAACCTTTAAAGCACCCTGTACGTAGAACAGTAGTACTCGCTGACGGCGAGGGTCTTGCTGACCTTTCTATTTCCAAACAGGCAAATCCGCGACCCACGCGTCGTGGCCTGCGGAGTTCTGCGACTTGCTGACGCACTAATGTAAGCTTACAATAGGAGCCTAGTATCCGAAGAGGAGGTGGTTTGCGAACTCAATACTTACTTCGTAGTTTGTGTGTGATAGGTATGGTCGTAGGGCTGTCCGAGCGCTTCGTGCACTACTACGTACTAGTAGTGATTAGGCAAATACCCATCTCGGGTTGTGGAGAACCGGAGTCGCAGCTGCATGGAGGGTGAGCTTCAGTCCGTGATCCGGGAGGGGCTGTGAGCGGGCAGGGGATGGATGGGACGGGACGGAAAGGTTAATTCTTACCGTTTGTGGTGAGTAAGGTCATGCTTTCTAAGGTTTACCAAGCTGTGAG
>JAJTUR010000425.1:0-10564 GCA_021399475.1 Hyaloscypha finlandica | reverse complement strand
AGCTAAGAAAAATCTAATTATACTAACGACGATTATTCTAAAGGAAGAAAGGTATACTCGCTCGCCTATCTTATATAGTCCTTGTACTACTTATAGTCGTCTCTATAGATATATCCTATATTCTAAAGCTCCTCTATTAAGGGATAATATATCTAGGTGAAATAGTCGTAATTTAGATTAATAATATTATCCTCTTTCTAGCTATAGTATCCGTAGTAGTACTTTAGCCTTATATCTATATTACTTCGTAAGTAGTATTAACTTATATAATGTTTCTCCCCCTTACTAAGCTCTTTCTACTATTCTAGTCCTATATTCGCTCCTAGACCTCGTCTATATCTACTATACCCGCTATATAATCCTCTATAACCTCTTCCTCTATTACTACTATATCTACTACGAGAACCCGAATTATACCCACTAGACTAAGGATACTATACCCTTATTACTATTATCTAGGCTACGTAAGTATTCTACGGATATTATCTCGGATAGAAGCTATGATATTTTAGAGTTATTTTTATAAGTCTTCTTAAGTAATAGTAGTAATTATTAGTTTTCTAGGCTCTATATTAAGAAGTCGATATTGTCCGCTTTTATAGGTTTACTACTTTTCGTCGGTTTTATAGGAATCGCTATAGGCTAAGGCCTAGGTTCTATGTGTACTAGTTTAGAATCAGGGTAAATATTAACTATAGGGGGAACTAGTAAAGTATATTCGAATTCTAGTACTAGGATTAATTTATATACTACTTCCTCTAGGTATTCCTATTAAATCTTAGCTATATCTAGGTTATTAGTAATATTAAAGTAGTGCTTTTTCTCTTCGTATTAGTAAAATAGTATAGCTTTCTTATATATCTCGCTATATATATATATTAAAACATTAGTAGGCTTAAAAGCTATATCCTTAAGAATCTAGTCTCTAGCTCCTAGGGGTAGTCCTTATATGAATTCCCGTATTAAGTAATCTTATCTAGTTCCTTCTTTCGTATTAGTTCCTTAGATACCCGGTTAAATATATTAATATAAGACTTTATAGATAAACCTCTAGCCTTAGCTTAAGTAATAATCCTAGAAAAGTAGTTACGGCTAACTCTAATCATCTCCTAGTCGTTTTCCCAGAACTCCTTTATTAGGCTTTATAAAACTTAGTTTCCTAGTAAGCCTCGGGGTTATCGATATAGTATTCTAGTATAGCCTTAATTTATTCCTTAAAGACCTAGGAGATATAATATATAATCCTTTCTTATTTGACGTCGTTAGGGATACGGTAGTCCTTATATATATCCGTATACTATTCTAGGAAGGTTGAAATATTTTGTTATTAAACTATAGTATACCTTAGAAAGCAGAAGTAGTAAATTCAAGCCTAGTACTAGTATATACTTCTCTTTAGTTATCTTATTCTCTTAGCTATCTCGGTAGCCGATTTAGGTGTTTCTATACCTATGGATCCTATTATAGAAGACTCCAAAGGCTAATATATCCTTAGAGATCAGAACTAGTATCTAAGAGTCTCGCTTATAATGATATCCTAGCTAGTCCTTATTTCGGTGTCGGCGGTGACGATAATACTACTTTTCTAGTCTTACTCCGATTACTTATACTTTATAGGCATAATACCTCTAATAAATCTATTCGTCTTAGTCGATTCTAATATACTCGATAGTACTATAGATAAAGAAAGTAATAATAATAATAATAATGATTTTCCTGATTTCTCTGTCTTCTCTAATTCCCTCTTAATAATATTACTTAATAGCTTTCCCTTTACTTAGAGGCCTTCCTAATTTTTTTATTTAATTTCTTATTTCCGATTTTTCCTTATCTTTTTCTAATTTCTATTTGATTTTTCACTTGAGATTAAGGGTATTCCTCTTTCTGGATATCTCTTTTACTTAAAAAGGTAATTCGCTCTACCTAAATTAATATTATTTTTATTCCGACTTTCGCTATAATTAAGATTAATATATAAAGTAATAGTATAACTTTATTTCCGAGTACTAAGGCTCGCTTCTAACTTTAGTCCACTTATAGCTATCTTAGTATAATTTTACTAATTCTATTTCTTCTATTTCGTTTCCTTCTATAATTAGCCTCTATTTCTATCGTTTTTACTTATTATATTCGTTACTATATCTTGTGGTTATCTCTTATTAAAATACTTATATATTTCGGAAATTGGGGTAAAACCCGAAATTACTTCTTATATATCCTTAATACTTTAGCCCTAGGTATAAGGTATCATAACTACCCCTTTTTCCTGAACTTGTTATGTGATAATCCGCCTTATAGAGTACTCTTAGGGCTTCATAAGAGTATTCTCCTTAACTATGAAGTTCGATCTTCCCTATATTACTTACTAATAAATATATGGGAGGGAAAAACGTAATAAGACAAAAACCTATATAAAACGCTATAGAGTATAAAATCGACTAATAGTAAAAACACTAAAAAACAATAACTATAAAGTAGATATAAAGCGGTACAAAATCAGTGTATAAGTGTATAGAACTCAAAGTATAAAAGTGATATATAGTTGTTTTTCTATAGCTACGGAAACTCTAGCCTTCTTATACGAAATACCAAAGTCACATGATCTCGGACATGTCCGTAGTCATGTGATTAGAATATCAAAACTACCTAAAATCGCGAAAATCGATAGTATATAGCTAGTTATACTATACTAGGTCAAGTCCTTTATTATAAGTAACTTAGCGAGTATAGTCCAGATATACTACTAAACGAGTCTAATTATTATCTTAAGCCGAATAAATAAATAAGTAGAGACCTAGATCTACTCTAACTAATTACTAAGTAATTACGTAGATTATATCCGGAATTTGGAAGCTATTTATTAATATACCCTTCTCTCTCGAGTAATAAGTATATATATGGAATTCTCTATTAATATAATAGTAGAGTAATTAATATCCTTCTTCCCTAATATTATTATCTAATAACTAACTTATATTAAAAGGGCTAATAGTAAAGACTCTTACTCTAGCTAAGTTAGGGGTATTTAGCTAAAATATAGCTCTATAAATATTACTAGTAGTATAGTTTACTATATAATCTATGATAAGCTTAGGGTAATATCTTTAGGCTCTAAGACTAATTTACTTTCGAATAAAGATACTTTAAGGGGTTCTCTTAAAAAGTTTAAATCTACTCCTAATATAATAAGCTAAGATATCTTTATAGCGCTCATAGACCTCCTTAAGATTTACTAGGATTTTCTTTCTTATTATTTTAGGTAATATCTTTAATTCTAGGTATTTTGAATATTTTCGAATATAGAATAAATAAGCTAATTTAATTAGTTTAATAAAGATTTAGTAGAGCTTAAGTTACTCCTCTAAAGGGATAAGGATCTAAGGAAAGTATCTGTACTTAAGGTATCTCTTCTAAGGTTCGGAGAGGATATACTTATAGCTTCTAGTATTAAGCTTTTAAGGTTTAGGTTAAGCGAAATTTATTCCTAAGCTAAACTTAAGAAGATGATAATAGCTTAATCTCGTAATCTTTTCAATATTAAGTTTATCTACTCTTAAGTTATAAAATTCTACCTCTAGAAGTTCGTGAGCTTAACTAGACTACTATAAGTCTAGTTAATTAATAGAGAGATTAATATTAAACTTTTTAGTCTTCTTATTATAGTCTTATAGAATCACCTTTTCAAAAGCTTTAACGAAATCTTCGACTACCTAGCCTAAGTTATCTCCTTTATTTAGAATTTATCTAGGGTTAAAAGTTAAGGCTCTTAGTAGAGGTATAGAGTATTATTATTAGGTAAGGGGTAAATAGCGCGATTAGCTCTCTTACTAGCCTTAGTCTTTATAAGTTCCTTAGCGCGTGAATTTCCTTAACTTTTATTACTAGTATTATCTTAATTTCTATTTTTATTTTCGGGGACTCCTTAAGGTTTATTAATTCTAGGAGGTTCTAGCTTATCTCCTTTATTATTCTAAGATATATTACTAGTATTACTTTAAGGAGTATTAGTAATAATCTCTATAGTATCTATCTCTATTATTTCTTATATTTTAATAATAGGAGTTTCCTAGGGATTAATAATATTCTCTTTAATAATAGGAGTTTCCTAAGGATTAATAATATTCTTAGAATCCTTCTTTTAGTATTATTTTAAGTTTCGATCCCGGTAGTACTATTTTCTTCTTAAGCTAAGCTCGCGGAGACTTTCTTCTTTAGTTTTAGTATAAGGTCGTCCTCTATGAATAAGGCCTTAAGTATAGCTTAATAGTCTAAGAGTAAGGGTTTAGTTTCCGAAATTACTAGTATTTTAAGGAATCTAATATTATCTAGAATTAAATTATATTTTTCTATTTCTAATTTAAGGGGGAGTTAAATATTTTCCTTATTAAAGTTAGGCTAGTCCTTTAGCTTATCTTTATTTATTATTTCCGTATAAGCTAATTTAATATTAGCGAATACTATTTGGGATCTACTTATTCTAGTATTAAAATTAGGTTTTCCTAAGTTTTTAGTCTTTAGATTATAGTACTAGAAATAGTATTTAAGGATCTATTTATTAATAAGTTAGACTACTTATTCCGGAGTAAGTTTTTCGGTAATTATACTAAACTATATTAGATAACTCTTACCCTAAAGTATATAATAGTAACTCTTAGGACTTAAGTAAGTCTCTAAAATTATATAACTATAAGGGTCTTCTCTCTAGACTTTCTTAATATAGTTTAGTCCTTAAGAATACTTATTATAGTCCGTGATAATTACTTTAGCTATAACCGAGAGAGTACCAAATTTTATATTAAATTAGTCTAGGTTCTATTAACTAGTTTCTTCTTACTTTCCTTTCTATTATTCGTATTACTTAGCTAGCTTATCTCCTACTTTACTTATTATTCTATTAGCCTCACTATTAGCTAGCTTAATTAGACCTAATTATTCCTTTAGTAGAGCTACTTTAATAGCATCTTTTACTTCTTATAAGCCTTTAATTACTCTATTATTATAAAGTATCGAGATTTCTATTTATAAGCCGGGCTTAAGAAGCTTTAAGGGGGTTAATTTCTTAAGTTTCTTATTAATAGATCTCTTTATAATTACTCGAGATCCCTTACTTAGGGTTATTAATTTTCGAGATTTAGTACGCGATACTATAGAAGGTATTAGAGAGCTATCCTAAGATGAGCTATTATTATTAGTTATTTTAGATTCGTACTCTACTCTAGGATAGTATTTCTAATACTATATCTAGTTTTCCTAAGCTAAGCTTAGGAATATTTAGTATATTTAGTAAGTATAATTATTAGTTATAATTACCTAGAGTATTAAGGAATTATTATAGGTTTCTTCTAGTAGAATTTCTTCCTAAGCTAAGCTTAAGAAGAAATTCCCTAAATTTAAAACTTTTTAGTCTTTTTACTTATTAATTACCTAAAAAGTCGATTTTATTAAAAAAACCCAAAAATTATATATATAGTATTTTTCGAATTTTCTGAAAAAGTATATAGGAAGATAATTAAATTAGCTAGAAAGAGCCTTAGAGGGTATTCTTATAGTATATCCTAGTTCTAGAAATATAATATATAATAAAAGGAATTAGATTCCTTTAAAGAGTAAATATAAGGAATAAAGGTAAAGTATAAGAGCTTAAAGCTCTCTTATAAGCGAATAAGGGGATTTATTAGCGAAATTAAAATCTATCCCGAATTTTCGAAAAATTATAGTTTTAACTTACCTCCCTCTATACTATACTCTTCCTTCCTTATTATATACTACCCTAGTATATAAGAGTTAAGGAATTAAGGTAAAATTAAAGAGTAAATAATAAAAAAATAACTTAAAAAGTAAAATAAATAATAAAAATATAAATTATAAAAAGGAAAGTTAGTTTATTATAAGGAATATAGATTAATTCCTAGGAATATTTATATTATCTATTAAGTAATAAGTATATTAAATCTTTTAAGTAATTATTAGAGTAAGTAGAATTATTAATAATTAAGATTATAATACTTTATTTATTAGTTTTCGAGGTATAGTTATAGTCCTTTTAGTCTTTTTACTTATAATTAGTACTTCTTCCTAGGATTCGCTTTTATCTAAAGAGTTTATTTTATCTAAATCGCTTTCTAATTCGTAATTAATTAGAATAAAGGTATCTTTCTTATATATGAATTTCTTAAGATAATTCCTAGTATAAGTTCCTTTTAGTTCTATCCTATTTATCTCCTCTAGCTTATAAAACCCTTTTAGAAAGACTATCTTTACTCGATATAGACTTATTTATCTAAAGCTAAGCTTAATATTTAAAGTTATATCTATAGTATATTAGGAATAATATATAAGTATAGTATCCTTTGCTTTAATTTCCTATAAGTAAAACTAATATTTAGTATTAAAAGCTACTTTTCTTTATTCTCGGAATTATTATTTATAGAGTACTATTTCTTCTATATCCTTATCTTATAACTAGAGTTATTAAGCTCGAATCTCTAGGAGCTCCTCTCTTATCTTAATTTTCGTCTAGTCTAATAGTTACTAAACTAGGAATCTTATTTCATAAGGTAGAATTACTTCGTATCTATAAATTAATAAGAAGGGTATTACTCTTATTAGTTTATAGATTAATATTCTTTTTACTAGAAGAACTATAGGAAGGTGTCTTCTCTAGTATTTACCTCCTTTACTTATTTAAGTAAGTACTTCTCTAATTAAGTAATAACTATATTTAATACCTCTATTAGCCTTTAAGTTATATACTAAGATTTGGACTTATTTAATATTATACTTAGCTATAAATACTTTAGCTATACCTATATTCTTAGGTCCCTCGTCTATAACTAGTCGTCTAAATACTCTATACTAATATACGATTTCCTCCTAAAGGAAGTTAGCTACTACCTCTAAGATAGCCTTAGATAATACCCTTACTTTAGGCTATTCTAATAAGTCTTCTCTTATATTTATAAGGTACTTCTTTCCTCTATTAATTAAAAGGTAAGTTATATTAAGTATTACTTTTTCCTATAAAGTTATTATATAAGTTAAGTATATTAGTTCTTCTATTTAATTAGCCTCTCGCTTTTAGTACGAGATATAGCTAAGTATATAGCTTTAATAATTAGTATAATATCCTTCCTAGAAGAAAGTATTTACTACTTATCTATAAGTACCTTCACGTCCTTTATACCTAAGTTCTTTATAATATTAGCGAATAACTTCTCTCCTTTTTATAAGATTATTAATAATAAGGCGTATTAGTATACCTCTCTCTCCTTACTAATATAACTCCTTATTAACTACTAAGTATAGTAAGGCCTTACCTTTAAAGTTAAAGAATTCCTTTCGTTCTATATTAATAGGTCTTTTAAAGCTTTAAAGGAAGTATACTATATATTAAGAAGCTAGTGAATACCCTTTTTCTAGAGGTATATCTTCTTAAGTTAAGCTTACGAAGAGTTTCGCTACTTTTAAATATTTCTTTACTAATATAACTAATACTATATTTAGTTTAGTAATAATCTAGTTATTAATATTAACCTTATAAGCTTTATTTACATTATTAGATAGAGTTTATCTTCTTATAATAAGCTATTAGCTATATATTCTTCTTTCTAGGAATAAACTTAACTTTAAAGTCAAATAGTTATATTATATAATCTACTATATTAGGAGTAATCCTAGTAAATCTATTACTACTTTATTTAACTAGGCTATAAGTATTACTATATCTATCTCGAGAATAAAATAAATACTAATTAAGTATAATTATATCTTCTTAAAGGCCTTTAAGGCTCCTTATATTCCTACTTAGTAGTATTATAGTTTCTTTTAACTATATTCTAGAGGCTACTTTTAAATTAGGTAAGGTATCTTCTTTTTATAGTATCTAACTATTATAGTACTATACCTTATCCTATTAGACTAGTATCTACTATTAAAATAATCTTTCTATATCTTCTAAATAATCTATTAAGATAAGGCTAGTACTTCTGTTAGTGCTTTCTATAATACTACTATTAAAGCTTCTTATTCTAGACTAAATTTAAAAGGAATATCTTTCTTTAATAATTAATAAAGAGGTTCTATAAGTAAACTATAGTATTTAATCTAAATATAATAGAAAATATAAACTCTAAGAAATTCCCTTACTTCCTTTATATTATCTAAGGGTTCTTATTCTAGTATCTTAATAACTCTAGCTATTAGTAGGTATCTTTTATCTATATTAGTTATATAGCTAATAAGCTTTAATCTAGGTATATAAAACTAAGATTTTAGTCTAATAATAGCCCTAGCTTACTCTATTACTCTAAAGTTATGTCTAGGTTTCATATATATTCTAATATATAGTATGAATTCCGGGAACTACTTCTTTATAGTTATAATAGGTCTTAGGACCTTTTATACCTATATTATTAATATATAGTTTAGTAATTTCGGGAATAATATTATATAATATTATCTAGATAATATAAATAAACTATTAACCAAATTTATTACTCCTTAAGGTAATCGATTATTCTAAAAGACTAATTAGTATTAGAATACTATTATATCCCGAGACTTAAGTACTAAGAGGGCCTAATTATACCCTGAAAAGAAATTAATTAGTAAAGCTACTATATATCTAGTAAACTCCTTAGAGAACTTATTAACTTATAGTAATAGTTACTATCCCTAATTATAACCCTATTTATTTTTATTACTATAACTATAAGGTAATACTCTCCTTTTTCCTTCTTAGTAACTAGAAACTAAGGATTATAGTAAGGGCTATAAGAGTATTTCATTATTCTATACTTAATTTAGTCTTTTAGTATTTCTATTACCTTTCCTATTAATACTCTAGGGACTAGGAAATTAGGTATTACTAAGCTTCGTAATTAACTATATGAATTTCCTAGGGTAAGGTAACTTCTAGTTAAATTATTCTATAATATATCTAATTAAAGTAAGAGCCTCTTCTTAGTTTATAAAACCTCTATTAAAAGTTCTCTCTCTTCTAGAGTTAACTTATCCCTAATAGTTAACTATTCTACTTATTCTTTTATTAAATAAGAGCTAGGAGAGAGATTAGAAAAGCGCCTAACTAATCTACCTAAGTCTCTATACTTTCTAATATAATTCGGGGCTAGCTTTTCCAAATATACTTTCTAAAACTAATTATCTCACTAAGTAGAGCTTCGCCTATTAATTTTCCTAGATCACCGGATATACTTTATCTACCTTTCCTTATATAATATTTTAATTTAAATTAGCTATTATAAGGTACTATTCTTTAGTATTAGTATAAAGAAGGTTAAAGCTAAAGGTCCCTTCTAGTCCTTCTTAACTTTATTAAATAGAAAAATAAAAGAATCTTCTTTAAAAGGTAAGGGATTTAAATAATATAAATATTAATATTAAGTTTAGGGTTCTTACTCTCTAAATTTCTTCTTAAGCTAGGATTATAATTACTACTCGAACTACCCTCTATAGTAGAATTATATAGGTTTCTGGATTTTAGGACTTTCTTTTTCTTTCTTTTTCTCTTACTAGTACGCTACTAGTTCTTGTACTAGCCTCTAGTTTTTGATTTATTACCTTCTACTAGAATTAGATTACTATAATAGTTACTATTACTATTTATTTACGGTTACTACTTCTTAGTTTAGCCCTAACTACTCCTTCTAGTTTATAGAGGAATATTAACTCGTTTTAATAAATAAGGTATACCTAAAAAGAGATTAGTATTCTATTATTAATAACTAGAAAGTCTATAAAGTTAATTAATCCTCTTATAACGACTTTAATATATTAGTAAGTACTAAGAAAGAATACTTTACTAGGACTAATACCTTAGAAAACGAGATTCTTTTTAGTTTTAATAGCTAGGTTATACTTATTAGCTAGCTTCTTAGATATTACATTAACCTTAGCTCTACTATTAAGCGTTATATAGACGCGTATTTTATTATAAATAATAACCTCTATTTTCGGTATATATATAGTTAGACTAGAAATATTCGAGGTATCTGGGGTAATAATATAAAGAGATATAACTTCGACTTATTAACTCTATTCTAGGGTAATATATATATAGAGCCTAAGTATAGTATAGTATTAGAAAGACTATTAACTTCCTATATATCTTATATATTCTATAATCTTTATACTCTAGTAATCTATCTTAACTTAATAATTATCTCCCCTTATTCAAGGTAAAAGGTATCTCTAATTAAGAATCTAAGTAAGGAGATACCTAGTAATAAGAAGAGATCTCTAAGGTATATATTAATATAGTTATTTATTATTATTAAAGAGCTACTTAGCTTTCTCTAGAGTCTCGTATTCGTCTATATACTAAGGGTACTTTCTCTTTCTGGAGTACTTAATTAGTTAGAGCTTTAGTTATCTCTTCGTCTATAATTTCCTTAATATTAGTATTATCTTCGGTAAGATAGTATTATCCTTATCTTACTAACTATAGTTCTAGATTCTTAAGTACTAGATACCCTTATACTTTAGCGAGTAGTACTATAGTAATTCTCTTTATCTAGTAAGTCTTAGTTACTCTTACTAGATTACT
>JAJTUR010000424.1:0-10716 GCA_021399475.1 Hyaloscypha finlandica | reverse complement strand
TACTACTAGCTTATATAGTCCCTATTAACTACCTAGTTAACCTATATTCCCCTCACGCTATACTAGAATATCCGAATTTAGTATAAGTTCGTAGATATCGTTTATAGAGGGGCTATTATATGCGTTTAAGGTATCTTTGACTTAATACTTAGCTTATAGCTTCTAAATCTCCGCTATCGCCTTCTTTAGGCCTATTAAATATTAGGAAATAGTAGGTATAGGAGCGTCGTATTCGCTTAACTAAGGTAGTATACTATAGACTAGGAGTATAGGAATAATCCCACTAATTCCTGCGGTATTATTAAGAGCTTTAAAGGCTATCTATAAAGCTATCTCCTTACTAATTCCCTTGATTTCGGCTACGATAATTAAGTAGGTGCGTCGAACTAGCCTATAGTAGTATTCGACGATTCCTATAGAGTTATAAGCTTCTATAGGGACGATTTTCACCTTTATTCCTATCGTATTTATAAGTTAAGTGAACTCTTTACTAGTAAACTACTTTCTAGCGTCTACTATAATCTAATTAGGAGGACCTAAATAAGTATTAATCTAGTATATCTTTAGGGTGTCCTAGGTATATATAGTACTAATATTCTAGAGCTAATAGCCCCCGTGATATCTAGTACCCTTATTAATAATATAGAGAATAGGCTTCCGAGGATATAGAATATATCAATAATAATCGAGAGGTTAAAGCTAATATTATCTCTTAGGTTAAACTTGAATTAATTAGGTGATTTTCTATTCTTCTAATATTATTATAGTATTTCGTGAGGTATTCTAAGGCTTTCGTATTAACTTCGTAACTAGCTTACTCTAGTAAGTTTCGGAGCTTACTAACTAATAGATAACTAAATTAGTAATAGAGACGTCGTAATTTAGTCTCTATAAAGAAGTATAGATTATAGGTAAAGGATTCAGAAATAAGGCTTTATAACGTATTATTCCAAAGTAGAAAGGAGTAACTAAAACGTTATATAATAAGTATATGACGTCTAGTAGAAGTAATAATATAATTAGTGAGATTATTAAAGTAGACTTATAGCTTATCTATATCGTCTAAGCTAAGTAGGAATAGAGTCTTTAAGAGTATAATATAGAATTATACTTACCTAATTAGTATTTCTATAACTATAGAACTAATAGAAGTAGAAGAGCTTATACTAAAGTAGACTATAACTTAACCTTTAGTACTCTCGTCGAGCGTAACGCTATTATTAGTTCGCTATAGAGCTTGGAATTAATTGAGACTAGTAATTGAGTATTTAGAGGCTCTAGTATTAATTATAATTCCGTAAAAGCGTTAACTACTATATCTAGATATACCTCTTACTATAAAGGTCTAAGTATCCTCTATAAGTAGTTCTTTAGGTTCTATAGTATAGTTCTTACCTATTAACTAGTACGTAAAGGAAAGAGAAGTAAGTTTATCTATAAGGTTATTAGCTATAGTTATTAGTACTTTAGGAGCTCATATATTAAGAGCTTAATCGTTAAGTAGTTATATATCCGAAGTAGCTAGGAGACTCTTAATAGAAGTAAAGAAGGAATCTAAGTATTAGTATTTATCCTCTACTTCTACTTCGTCTATATTATTAATTATATCTATTAAAAGAGCCTCAAAATTATTACCTAGATTATCCTCACTATTCTAGTATATCTCCTATTCGCCTTCTATACGAGCTACGTATTAGAGGTAAGAATAACTAAACTCTCGATTAAAATTTCGGGAGTTTAGGGCCTTAAACTAATAGAGGTTTCTAGCTCTAAATTAAGCCTTTTTGTCTTATTATTCCTCTAGCGAATACTTCTAGGAGTAGTAGTCTAGTTTCTTATATATAAAGTACGACTTCGGGCGTTTAAATCACTATTACTATAGTAGGGCTTATAAGAATCGAGTAGCTATTATAGTAGTCATTACGATTTCCGCTTCCGACTACGACTATAGTCGTTTTAACGGTTTCTGAACTAATAGTTATTTAATAGAATATTAATTAGTAAAGAAGGTAATTCGCTATTAATCTATTATTACTCCTTCTCATATATAGTAATAGAGGACTATAGCTTATAATAAGTTAGCCGAGATCTAAAGCAGGGTCTAAAACTATATATTAGTATACTAGAGAGCCTTAGTAAGTAGTAATAATCTTATTATATAGGAATTTAGTGCTTTATAGGTAGTTATAAGTCTAAATATAGTTAATATAGCTCGTTAATTAGAATCTAAATAACCTCAAATATCGACTTTTTAGGGTACTTAGTTATTATAGAATTTAAGTTAGTAGTATTCTATTTATCTAGGTTTCGTTATTAATATTTAGACCTTCGAAGAAGTTACGAATATTTATATAAGTTACTTCTAGGTTTATTAAGATAAGCTATTATTATAAAAGAAGTCTTATACTAAGCCCTTTAGTATTATAGGGAAAGCTCTTATAAGTATATCTTATAGGAGATCTATATATTAATAGATATTAAGGAAGATAGTGAGTTTATAGTTAAAACTACTATTAGTTCTATTATATTCTAATCTTTAGTATAGATTCTAGCTACTTCTCTAATAAGCTTTGTGCCGGGATTACTAAGGAGCTCCCGGGTTAAATAGTAATAGTAGTAGTAATAGTAGAGGAGGTTAGTCAATGCTCTATATACCTTATTCTAGTAGTAGTAGTAGAGGTTAAGGTTAAGGTTAAGGTAGTAGAGGTAGTAGCTAAATATTTGGTATATTAGAGCGTCTAGCTCCTTCTAAAGTTACGAAAACTAAAGTAATAGGCCTATTCTTGAGATCTACTCTTACTAGACTAAATTATGTAATATCGTCTTTATTCTATATATGCTTTATCTCCTCGTTAATAACATTAAGTAAGGATTAGGCTATAGTAAGGCGGTTTATATTCTAGTTAATAGAAACACTACTATACTAAAGATAGATTAAAGGTACTATAATTCGGTTAGTTATATCGATTAAGGCTAGAAGGTTAAAGTTTTTGAAGTTATCCTTAAATAGATCCTATAGGTTATCTTAGTAGTTCTATCTATAGAGTACTAGTATAACTTAGTATCTAGATACTCCTAAAGATCCTCCTTCGTCGTAGTTAGCGGATTAATCCTATTCTCTTATTTCTTAATCTTCTCTTTCTACTTATCTTCGTTTATATTAACTCTTTAGAATATATATAGTTTTAATAAGGGAATAGTTTAAAGGTAAGGTAGTTCATAATAGGCTTATAGAAAGGTATTAGTAGTTCGTAAATATCTTAGTCGCAAAAATTTCGTCTATAATAAGTAATTTAGGGAGCGAAATATCGAGTTTTCTGGAGGTATTCTAAAGCTTAAAGGGGCTTAATCTTAATAGTAAAATTAAAGTAGGAGTGAGTCTATAGGGCTTTAGGGTCATATAGTTCTAGAGGAGGGTCTATAGTAGTATATAAGTAGAAAGTTAGTTACTAAGAAGGTAGTCTTAGTACCAAACGAGGTTATTTTTAAAGGATAATTAAACTAGATAGTTTAGTTAAATAGTTAAAGGGCTAACCGCTTTCTAATTAGTAAGAGCTAATCTCTTCTCCTTAAGCTACCGAATACTTTACCGGAGTTAATATTAGTTCCCCTCTTTAACTAGGAGTAGATATTACTATTTTAGGCTACCAAATACTTTACTAATAGTAGGACCTTCCTCTAATCTATATATATAAATAGATAAATCCTGAGATTCTTCTAATCTAAATATAGACTAATTAGTATCGGTTTACTAGTAACGTATAGCACCGTCACGTAGTCGTAGAATGCTAATTACATAGGTTAGTGAAGTTGTTATATTCTATAAGTAAGGATTATAGTATCGAGGTTCTAATATATAATCCCTAAATACGCTAAGCCTAATTAGTGCTAGTATCTAGTATGTCCCGTTTCCCGTATATCCCATGTCCTATATATAGGAAGCGAGGTCATGTGATATAAATCACATGACCTCTAGGAAACCATACTAATAACTTTATTACCTAAATAAATTCCTTATTTAGAATTCCTTAATATCTCACTAATTAAGGAATACTTATATCCTCTCTCTTAGGCCTTAAATTATAGCTTTATAAAGATAATATAGTAACTTATTACTATTACTTATAAAGCCTTCTATTCTATAATCTATAACTTATTATATAATATAAGTAATAAAGTGTTTTTTTATTATACTTATTATATAGTTTAGCTTTCTTAATAGCTTATTAGTAGAGTTACTATACCGTATATAGTATTTTAGGATAAAGTTAAAGGTAATTAACTCTTTAGCTTACCTTATTTATTAATTATTTAGCTTTTTCTTTATTATAAAGTACTTTAAGTTATTATAGTTTATCTTAATAATAATAATATACTAGGTATATACTAAGTAGTATTACTAGGTATAAAAGGCTAAGATAATAACTAAGAGCTTAATGTTACGGGTCAGTAGTGATATGCTCAATTAAATAGTTTCCCTAAATACAAGAAGAATAATCTAAGGAGAGAAACTGAGTCTAGGCTCTATGCGATAATTTGTGTTCCGTACGGAGCCGTTAATAGGACAACGTAGGTGCCTAGGGCTCTCAGGCACCTAGTCTCTCCATAGGTCTCAACCCGTCACATTACCCCCCCTTCCCCCTCCCCTTCCCTAGAGAGGGACTCGTACGCGTCCAGCGCAGTGACGTCTTGGAAGGCCGACTCAGGCTCCCAAGTAGGGTCTACGTACCCTGTCCATTTTACCAAAACCTGACATTAGTGACCTTGACCTCGTCATACAACTCTCTTTCCTAAGATCTTCTCTACTCCATATTCCTCACTTCCATTAACTAGCTCCGGCTCTGGCTAAGAGTTAGTCGTATACTGGGATAGCAGCGGGTCTATTGCTACCGGACGTAATAATCGGGAATAGAATACATTACGGATTCCCGGCGGTATATTAAGCCTATAGCTATAAGAGCCAATTACCTCAATCACTTCATACTTAGCGTTCTTGGAGTTAAACTTCTTTGACGGCCGCTTCGTACGAACGTTCTTAAGGTTCAGCCAGACCTTATCCCCTACTTTAAAGCTAGGCGCTTACTGTCTTGTCCGGTTAGTCACGTCCTCTTAGACCTATTATACTACCGCCATAGACGCTTAAGCCCACTCATAAGCATCTCTCAGCTTCCGTACGATAGCTTCACCCCGCTAGATCAGGCTAATCCTCTCTCGTACAGGGACTTCGACATCGTCTAACTCTACTAGGTATACGTGGTAGCTATAGGTCAAGAAGAATAGGCTAATACCAGTGCTAGTAGCATCGTGGTTATTAATTACCAGCTTGGCTAAAGGCATTAGGGACGCCCAATTCTCTTATACGTAGTCAACGTATATACGCACGAATACTTCGACATTCTAGTTTATCCGTTCCGTGGACCCATCTATCTCCGGACTAAACACTATAGATAACCTTCGTATAATCTTTAGGAGTTAGTAGACTCGTGCCCAAAGTGCTCCAGTAAACTACGGTCCGCGGTCTAAGATAATTGCTTTTAGAAGACCATAATATCGGTAAAAGACTCGTATAAAGGTCTCAGCCACTGCCTCCGTAGTAAGGCTCAAGTATGGTTCTAGGATAACGCCTTTACTAAGCCTGTCTATAATTACTAACAGGTCCATATAACCCTAGCTTAATAGTAGCCTAGTAATAAAGTCTATAGAGATCTCACTCTAGACTCTCTCAGGGATAGGTAAAGGTTTCAAGAACCCATAGCGACAGTCCCTCCAAGCCTACTTCTTCCGACAGCCGTTACAGTTCCATACGAACCGCCTAACCTCTCCGAGTATACCTAGCCAGAAGAACTATCTCATCATTAAGGCAGCCGTCACTTCTCGGCCTAGGTATCTAGCCATCATAGAGTCGTGAGTCTCTTAGATAAGCCCTATACGGAGCGGTTCTGACTCAGGGACCCAATGACGTCCCCGGAACAAGAGTTACCCTTAGCCGTCCAACTCATACTCTGAGATTAATACCTTAACCTAGAGCTCCGAGGGGAACACACGCTTCCCTTCTTGCATAGCTCTTACCATTACTCTATACGAAGCATCTATCCCTTCCACGTCTCTCTAGAGGCTCTAGAGGCCTCCCTGCGTTACCACTGCCACCGGCATAGCCTATACCCTTCGCATAGCCTTCGGGGGAGTAAACATCTCTGGCCATAGCAACTAAATATGCCAATACTTAAGCCTCTCGTCTAACAGGGACACCGGAAGGTCTTACTCTCTTCGCGAGAGTGCATCCGCTCTCTCGTTTATATGACCTGGCATATACTAGATTATGAAGTTATACCGTGAAAGAGCAAGGGACCAACATATCTAGCGCTCTATAAGCTTCTAGACTATTATAAAGTATTCCAGGCTCTTATAATCTATATGGATCTGGAAGTCCTTTACACTTCTTAACTCTGTATCCCACTTATTAAGACACCGCACGATTACTAACATCTCCTTATCGTAGATCTCGTAATTGCATTTAGTAGGGGAGTTCTTCTTTAAGAAGTAGCTATATAGTCAGAGTACCCCATTATCTCTATACTACATAAGAGTACCCCTAATACACTACCTAGATAAGTTAGTCTCGATAATTGTCGTCCAATCGGCGTTGAACGATACTAGCACTAGCGCTTCTATAAAGAGTCCTTTGAGCTATTCAAATACTTAATCTACCTCAGCTATCCACGCGAACGTAGTATCCTTCTTTACTAGGCTCATCATTAGCTATACGACGTCTAAGAACCCTTGGATAAACTTCCGGTAGAAGTTTACGAAGCTAATAAAGCTCTATACTCCTTTTATAGACCTCGGGGCTTCCTAGCTAAGGATAGCCTTTACCTTCTCGGGATCCATCCATACGCCTACCCCCGCCTCGATTACAAACCTAAGGTACTTCGTGGACTAGACCTTAAACTCGCACTTATTAATATCTAACTATAGTCCTGCTCCTTATAGCTGGCGTAGTACCTTCCATACATACTCCCTATACTCGGCTAGTGTTCCCTCGGAGTACACTAAGATATTATTAACGTATACTAAGTAGAACTCATCGAGGTAGTCTCTTAATATCCAGTTAATATACTTCTGGAAAGTACTCGGGGTATTAGCTAGCCCAAATAGCGTTACGAGCCACTCATAGAGTCCATACCTCGTACAGAAAGCTGTCTTCTACTCGTCTCCTTCTATAATCCGGATCTTATAGAAAGCCGTAATTACGTTAAGCTTCATAAACCACTTCGCTTTACTAATCGTACGAAGTGTCTCGTGGATTAAGGGTAACGGGTACCGGTCTTTCCTTGAGATCCGGTTCAGAGCCCAATAGTCTATATAAAACCGTAGACCACTACCTAGCTTCCATATAAAGAGAACTAGAGCTACTACTAGAGAGTTACTTACTCGAATAAACTACTTATTAAGTAAGCCCGTTAAGGTCTTCCGGAGTACTATAAGCTCGTCTCATGACATATTATATAGGGGACCCCAAGGCACCGCAGGTTCTTTCCCGTTAACCTTCTCTAGCTTAATAGTATAGTTGGTCCCGGGACCACGAAGCGGTAGTAACTTCTCGGCTTCTAAATGGTCAAATATACTTAGGAACTTAGAGTAGTGCTCCGGGAGCTTCGTATAAGGGTCGGTTTCTTTCCGGACTACAAGTGCCTTCTCGATATTAGCTATACTTACAGAAAATACTTCTACTCGCTGCCCCTTATACTTCCTCTTCGTGTTCTATATAAAGGCCACGGCCGAGACGGGTACTATATTCACTCGAAAAGAGCCCCTCCTATTTTAGTTCCGGATATAGGTCCTTTAGCTCCCTATCGTTAATAATAAATAATCTATACTCAAGAGTACCTAGTTCTTCCGTATCCAAGCTAAGCCAAGTATTAGATTATACGATATAAGCTTTAGAGCCATATAAAAGAACGCCTTATTATCTATATAGCTATCGATATTAGTTCAAATAGTAATAACCTCATTAATCCTTCCTATAACTTATTCTCCTATTCCAACGAGCTCATGAGGAGTAATTTTAATACGCTAGAGGTTATGTTTCCGGGCAAAACAAGAATTAATCACTCCATATAATAGGTATCCTGAATTAACTAAGGTTTCTATAAAGGCTTCCTTATTTATTAGAGTTAATATTAAAAAGGGTAGCTTATCTATCGAAGGCTTAAACGTTTTCTAATCCCGTACCATATCCTCCTTCTACTCCATATAGCGCTTTTTATATAGAGCTATTCTTTTCCCGAGTCATTACTCTCAGACGACTCCTTAACGATCCGAGTAGTTAATAAGGATACCTTCTAGGTTAACTCTTCTTCGTACGATTCCTCACAATCCCGTATAATGTGCCCTACCTTTCCACACTTGAAGCAAGAGCGAGTTTCCTTCTTCGGCTTCTTCTTCTATTGGACTTAAGCCCCTTTCGGCTTCTCTTATCATATGGACGCCCCTTATGTCATCCTTATAGGTTCCCATTCCATGCTATTAGCCGCTTGGGCGCTATGTCTTAGCGGGGAAGCTAGTCTCTACTCCCTCCTCTCTCTCATACGCATTGCTTCCAAGTTCTAGCTCACCATATAGAGCTATGAGCAGTAGTCAGCGTACGACGCTAGTGTCGGGACTACAAGGAGGGTCCTTTGAATATCAATAGAAAGGCCACGTGATAGAAAGGCCTTCTTCATAGTATCGTCCCAGGAGAGACCTCCCGCTTCGAGAAGCGTGCGTTCAAAGCGCGCCAGGTATCTTACAAAGGAGCTCGTGCCTTACTAGAGGGTATCGAGCTTCCGTACAGCTCGTCCTACTAACTCTGGGTCATCGTATACGTTCCGGAGTTACTAGATAAGCCCGTCTAGGGCGTCTCCGTCCAAGGTAGACTTCTTCTCGACCAGAGCAGAGACCCACAGTATCACCTAACCGAGGGCAGCGCCACTAAGTCTACTATGAATATACCAGAATCATACATCGCCCCGTTCGTCGCCTATATCGACTAAAAGCTTCGCCCACACCTGAGCTAGCCATAGTTTAAATTCTGACCGCTTACCTTCGTATACTAGAGGGTCAGGTAATCGCTTACGTTACTAGTTCATTCGCAGCATACTAAGCAAGTTATTAGCGGTAAACTAGGCTCCACCTCTATAGTTCTAGTTCTTTGACTACTAACCGTCCGGGCTCTATACCGGCTCTCTCTAGTCATCGTCCATTCACTAGTCCACCGGATTCTGTACTAGTAAGGACGAGGCTATCTATTAAGCTACGCCGCGCGTAAGCTCTCTCGTACGAAGCTCGATAGCTTCGAGTCGGTTCACGAGATACTCAGCCCACGCTAGCATCTCCGTTACTAGGGTCATTGATCCCAGGCTCGCGGGGGAGCTCATCGTATACGGACAGGAGTCATACAGCAAGGCTAAGTTAATAGCTCGTCTCGATAAGTAATAAGGAGAGATTATTCTAATGTCACGGGTCGGCAGTGATATGCTTAATCAAATGGTTTCCCTAAATACAAGAAGAATAATCTAAGGAGAGAAGCTAAGTCTGGGCTCTATGCAATAATTTATGTTCCGTACAGAGCCGTTAGCAGGACAACGCAGGTGCCTAGGGCTCTCAGGCACCTAGTCTCTCCACAGGTCTCAACCCGTCACAACTCATATATATAGATCTTTAACCTAACCTCCTCTTTTAGCGAAGAGAGTCTAAAGATTAAAGGTATAGTATTCTAGATATACTTTCCGTGACTTTTACTAACTTTATAGTATACTAATATAGCTTATAAGACTACTATAAGTAGAGCTCTTAATTATAGATATATAGCTCATATTCTATAGTTTACTAAGTCCCCTACTACTCTTAGTACTCCTCTACCTAAGTCTCTTAGTAAATGTGAAGTAAAATCACGTACTCCTCGTCTTACTCATTACTTAGTTTAAGAGGTTCCTTACCTTAGTTACTATAAGTACTATATACTATTCTAAAGCTCGTCTAACTTAATATAGTATCCTCTACTCTTAAGGGAAAGAGTAATAGAACCTACTATAACGTTATTAGTAAAGGTTCTTATTACTAGAAGTACGCTTCTAGTTATTCTTATTTCCCTATTCTAATCTCTTATATCTATCCTTATTATATAGCTCTTTCTTATTAAGTATACTTCTAATAATATTCTACTTAAGGTAACCTCTTTCTCCTTTATTAGTATTACTAATTCTAATCTCTTAGAGTATATTTCTACTCTTAGGTACTCTATTTATACTATACTAGAGATTACTTAAGCTAATAAGGAAGGCTTAAATAATAATAAGGATAAGGGTTAAGAGATTACTTCTAAGGACGAAGAGATCTCTCTTATTAATAAAGGTAAGAGTAAGGTAGTTAATAAGAGTATTAAGGAATAGTCTAATTAAGTTAAGGGCCTTTCATATAAGCTTATTAATACTATTATTAAGCGTCTTTAGATCTCTTCCCCTCTAGCTTTATACTCTATTATTTATTAGATTCTATAAATAAAAGGTATAAATAAAAGCCTTATTTCATACTAATTAATTATTTTAATCTTTACTCTAATATCCTAAAGGTTTAGTAGAGCCCTAAAGCTCTTAAACTTATAGTAAGGTAGATTTTTCGTAAGTCTATTTACTAGTATATTACTTGTTTCTAAGTATATAATCTGAAATACGCCTT
>JAJTUR010000423.1:0-10752 GCA_021399475.1 Hyaloscypha finlandica | reverse complement strand
GGACTAAGAGAAATAAGTATTTTAGAGATATTTTTATATCTTCTTTAAGTACTAGAGATAGATTATATATACTTTTAATCTAAGGCTTTTAATAAATACTTCTTAGAATATTTCTTTATATATAAATAAGGATTATTATATTTCTTTAAGGTTTAATCTTATTCTTTTTATAATAGAGAACGTCTCTCTTTAGTAGTATTAGTTAATAGATTATATGAATTAGTTTCTAGGAAAAATTTAGCCTATAGACTTAAATAAGGGTATAAGCTTAGCTCTTAGTAAATTAGATAATTAAAAAGAAGTACTAGAAAAGAGAGGGTATTAGTATACCTAGAATAAGATAATTTTCTTAATAGTTAATTTAAAGTTCTCTATATTATTCTTAGCTTATATTTAATAAAGGATAGAAAGAAGGCCTTAAAAATTAGTTCGGAATTATTATATAAAGAGAGAGAATTACTATTTATAATATTAGATAATTGTCAACGGCTATACTATACCAACTCCTAGTATCTAGTTCTAGCATCTATAGTCACCTGACGTGCCTGCACGTGATGCGGCCGCACTACTAAGGGAATCTGCTCTCTAGGAAATTTAGGACACTAAGCCTAATTAGGCTAAGCTATAAGCGAGAGACTATAAATACTTAAGGGACCTCTACTCGAGCTCTCTTTCCTCCTTAGCTTAGTTTTCTCAATAAATAGCTTTCCTATAAGTGCTCTATTCGTGAGCTCCCTTTATAGGGCTATGATATTAAACTAAGCTCTCTCTTTCTACCTAGGAAGGCTCTAGAATATCCCCCCTAAGACGATTATTTACTTCCAAAGAACGACTCTATACGAAGATCCATATACCCATAATACCTTTAATATACCTCCCGCGCAATAGCCCCTCTAAGGGCCTCTACCTATATCCTACGATTCCTCCTCTCACGTCGTTCTAAAATACCTCTAGAGTAGGACCTTCCGCCCGAGAGATCTCTACCTATCCGATATCTATACTAATATACTCGTATATAATAAGCCTAAATCAAGTTCTAGATAACCCTAGCTAACCGCCGACTATAAAGCTTAGCTACTAATCTAGCTCACTTGCTCGATAAAGACGAGCTCCCGAGACATTCTATTAGTAGAGGCCTCGCTCGTAGTATATACGGCCTAATCTAAGTACTATAATACGCACCTAACTCCCTATCCCTTCTATCAAATGAGTACGTCCGACTAGAGATATCCCTGAGTATAGCTAGTACGCTCCGCAAAGGTTCCGGATCCTATAAAGCTCGGTAATAGTAAAGACTTAACCTATAACTATTAGTAAATCTAGATCATAGGCAAATTCAAAATTAATACTAACTACTATACTAACGAGGACACCCGTATATACTACGTCTTTAACTACACCGAAGGTAACGCCTAATAATACCTATTCACTCGATATAAGCCTAACGCCACTAATCCCTTTAAGATAGCTAAGGAGATAATCGACTACCTAGTAAGTATTTCGTTAACTCATACCGCGTATATAAGGCTAGACGCGAATATAAGTACTTACGAATAAAGGAGGTTTAGACTTTCTATAAGTTCAAGACCAAGTTCATTCACTTAGCTAACGAAGCTTAGATCTACCTATAAGACTACCTTAATAATCTATACGACAAGTTAATACTTCTTCTCTAAACGTAACTCGTAAGCTAACGTTACTCTATTCGTACCCTCTAGGACCTATACTACATTACTTCGTCTATCGATTCCGAGCTAAAGGTATTATAAGCTCGTAAGAACCTCTAAGAGTATATTAAGGCTCGAGCTACGGATACCCTATAAGCCTCGACCTTTATATCCTCTACCCCTAAACTCTATATAGCGACTCCCTATACCTTTACGCTAGCCCGAGTATCCCCGACTATTAGTGAGCTAGCTATTAAGAGAGAGGGCACCCTCACCTTAGCCTTAACTTACTTTAATTACTCTTAAACTAGTCACATAGTACGCGACTACCTGGTACCAAAGCGTATTACCGACGTCAAGGAACTATAAGAAGACGATGAACTTATAGAGGCTAATATAGACGACGTGTCGGGAAACGAGGAGGCCTAGGAAAAGACTCCTTCTTAAGTAAACTTAGGGTTAATCTCGTAGAGATTAACCTAGACTAGTTAATAGGAGGACTATACTTAACTATACCCTATAGCTTATCTTATAATAGATATTTAGTTAATATCTCCTCTCTTACTAACTCCGGAGCAAATAGTTTCGTATTTATTAATACTCTCCTCGCTATAGATATCATTACCTTCTTAACCTCAAGTTCTAGCGCTTACCTAAGCTTATTAGTATTAAGGGATATAACGTAAGCTAGAACTGTATTACTTACTTCCTAAGGATATATCTCATTATTAATAAGAGACGATAGTATAATATCCCCTTATTAATCCTTAAACTCGGATCCCTATATCTCATTCTTAGCCACAAATAGCTAGAATACTTTAACCTACTTCTCGATGTCCGAAACAATATTTAATATAGCCTAAGAGCCTACCCCTATCACTCTTAGTCGTACGAGAGATCCCTATATCTCGAGAAGCTCTACTCCCTACCCTAAAGTATACTCCTTACTCCGATTATTAAGCCGACGTCAAAGCTAGAAATCGCGTATTCGATAAGGAGGATTAATAGCGAGTAGCTAGAAATAAGCTACTATAGAGAACTATAATATAGAAGACGACTCTACTACTAACCCTTCTCTATATACTACCTCTGAGGAGGACTCTACTAATTCAGAATTAGACTCGGATAAAGGCTAGTACCTACGCTAGCTACTCCTACCCCTTAGAAACCAAAGATTAAACGCTCTCACAAGTAGATACTAAAGAGAACTACTACGAATAGAGGACTCCCTAGCTAGTATTATCCGTCCCGCGGATATACCCTACTAGAAGAAACTATACGTAGAGAGAAAGCTAGTAGAGGCTCCCCCTATTAAGATCACTAGGATTAGCTCTATAGATATATACTATAATCTACGATAACCCGAGAACGAAGCCTTTACTACGAGTCTCTACGAAATCGATAACCTCCTAGAATAACGAAGAGAGCCCCTCTCGAGGCTAAAGAACCCACGATCCCCGACTAATATACTAAATTCGCGGACGTCTTCTCCAAAGAAGCCTTCGACGTCCTACCTCCCTATTAATCGTATAATTATAAGATATAATTAGAGAAGGAAGTAGAGGAATACCTAGGTTATAGCCTATTATATAAGATAATAATAGCGGAGTTAGAGGCTATAAAGAAATATCTCCTAGAAAACCTCGATAAGGGCTTTATTACTCTTAGCTAGTCGCTATTCACGGCCCTTATCTTATTCGTAAGAAAAGCTAATAGAAGCTTACAATTCTATATCGACTACTAGAAGCTTAACTAGATTACCTAGAAGGACTAGTACCCTCTTCTATTTATCGACGAGACCCTAGCTAGAGTTAGTCGGGCAAAGATCTT
The DNA here is from genome assembly GCA_021399475.1 of Hyaloscypha finlandica. NCBI lineage: Eukaryota > Fungi > Ascomycota > Leotiomycetes > Helotiales > Hyaloscyphaceae > Hyaloscypha > Hyaloscypha finlandica. Next base: position 7,255 of record JAJTUR010000423.1, on the reverse strand, counting down.
CACGAAGCTAGATATCTAATAAGCTTTCTACCGGATCCGTATAGACCCTGAAGTAGAAGAGCTAATAACGTTTCATATATACTATAGAGCCTATAAATACAAAGTCTTACCCTTTAGGTTAACTAATAAGCTAACTACCTACTAGCGTTATATGAATAACGTTCTCTTTAACTACCTCAATAACTTCTATATAGCTTATCTCGATGATATCCTCATTTACTTAGACAATGAGCTAGAGTACGAACTCTATATAAAGAAAGCCCTCTAGTGTCTCCGGGACACAGGCTTATAAGCGGATATTAAGAAGTATGAGTTCAATATTATACGCACGAAATACCTTAGCTTTATTATCTCAATAGATAGTATTAAAGTTAACCCTGAGAAGGTTATCGTCGTGAAGAATTAGGAAGCTCTAAGACTATAAGAGGAATACAAGCCTTCCTAGGGTTCTATAACTTCTATAAGAGGTTTATTCGTAACTATAGTATTATTACTAAGCCTCTAACGAACCTTACTCGTATAGACGTACCTTTCTCCTTTAATAAGGCTTATTAGGACACTTTCGAAGAGCTCAAAGCTCGCCTAACGTCGTCCGACCTACTTCGCTACTATAATCCAGAGCGATAGTCTATAATTAAGACCGACGTATTAGATAATATTATTACTAGTATTCTCTCTTAATAATATAGAGACGACTAGTACCCCGTAGCCTTCTTCTCTAAGACTATAATACCCGTGGAATATAACTATAAAATACACAATAAAGAAATACTCGCTATTATATAATCTTTAGACTAGTAGTGCCCTGAACTTTAAGGGACTACTCGCCGGATCTAGATCTATACCGACTACTATATATTAGAGTACTTTATATTAACGAAGAAACTCACGAGCTAGTAAGTAAGATAAGCTAAAGCCTTAGCTAAGTACTACTTCATTATATAATATAGATCTAGTAAATAGAATACGAAGGCTAATACCCTTATATATCGAGACGACGAGGTAACGTAATAGGATAGGGTTAAGGAGGAATACCGTACTAAAGCCTTTCTATCTCAAGATTAAGTCGATCTAAAGGTACTCTAAGACCTTAGTATTAAAGTTAACTCCCTCTCTCCCCTCTAGAATAATAAAGACGGCCTCGACGAAACTAGTAAACTAGTCGAGCGAATCCTACGAGATAATCGCGAAGCCCCCTCTCTATAAGCCCTCCGCGAATAAGCTAAGCGGGACGATAACGACTTTATATTAGAGGATAGGTTATTATTATATAGCGGACGACTTATAGTCCCTAGTAACTAGTTACGTATAGACCTGATCCGCGAAGCCTATAATCAAGTCTCTATAGTATACCCCGGTAAAGAGAAGACGTATAAACTACTATAACTATAGTATTATTAGAAAAATATATAAAGCGATATTACCTAATACGTACGTAACTACTAACCTTATAGACGAGCGAATATACTAAGAGATAGAACCCCTAGACTACTCTACCCTTTACTAGTTCTAGACTACCTATAGTAGTACGTAGCTATAGACTTTAAGTTAATACCTCTCTTAAAATCCGGCTACGATAACGTATATATAGTAATTAACCGATTAAGTAAATAGGCTATTTCTATGCCTTACTATAAGACGACTATAGTAAAAGAAATAGCGAGAATATACCTCCGAATCGCCTACTAGTACTACGGCCCCCTAGTCTCTATCATTTCTGACCGTGGTCCGTAATTCATATCAGTATTTTAGAAGGAGTTTAATAGGATTCTAGGCACAAAGCTAAAGCTATCGATAGTATACTACCCGTAGACTAACGGATAAACGGAAATCATGAACTAATATATCGATTAACGCCTATACCTATATATCACGTACTATTAAGACGATTAGGACGAGTACCTACTAATACTCGATTACGCGTAACTCACCCTCCTATATAGCTCTATTAGTATATCCCTATACGAGCTCATTAATAGCCGCCTCCCACGAACCTCCTTCGACTAGTTAACTCCGAAGACCGAGCCCTAAGATAAGCTAAGTATTACGAAAGCTTGAGAGATCGCCGGGCGAATAGAGGATACTATAAAGAGAGGTAAGGAGAATATAGAATAAGCACAAAAGAAGATAGAGAAGTACGCTAATACTAAGTATTAACCGGTAAACTTCGCGGTAAGAGATAAGGTATACGTATTAACGAAGAATTAGAAGACATAACGCCCTAGTCACAAGCTAGACTATTAAATAGCTAAGCCTTACCTAATTCTATGCCAAATCAGTAACTCCTACGAGGTTAAACTACCTAAGAGTATTAAAATTCATAATATATTCTTACCCGACTATCTATATAAGGCTATAGACGACCTATTACCTAGCTAGAAGAACGAACTACCGCTACTAATTCAAGTCACAACGGACCGCGAGTACGAAGTATAAGAGGTCCTAGCTTCGAAGATAGAGCGAGAAAAGCTTAAGTATAGGGTTAGCTAGGTTAGATATAACGAGGACCTTAACTAGTATCCGGCCTCTGACCTAAAATACTCTCCCTATAAGCTACGAGACTACTACTTAGCTAATCGATAATAACTAAGCCTACTAAAGAGACTAGCCGACTAGGTACGAGCCTAGGAGGACAGAACGGAGGACTATGACGATCTAGATGACGATTCTATACTACCTACCCGCTTAAGGACAAGCTTTTTTCAAGGGGGGGGGTGATGTCACAGCTATACTATACTAACTCCTAGTATCTAGTTCTAGTATCTATAGTCACTTAACGTGCCTACACGTGATGCGGCCGTACTACTAAGGAAATCTGCTCTCTAGGAAATTTAGGACGCTAAGCCTAATTAGGCTAAGCTATAAGCGAGAGACTATAAATACTTAAGGGACCTCTACTCGAGCTCTCTTTCTTCCTTAGCTTAGTTTTCTTAATAAACAACTTTCCTACAAGTGCTCTATTCGTGAGCTCCCTTTATAGGGCTATGATAATAATAGAGAAAAGGTATTAGCTTAAGACTTTAGTTACTTAGGCTTATTAAAGCTAGTAGTATCTTTATTATTAGAAATTCGTATTATTACATATAAGGCTTAGTAAGAGCTTAGCTTCTTAGTATTATAAGCCTTAGTTTTAGTAGTTAATTAGCTTATATAAGAATGTCTAAATATAAGTATCTTTAAATATTATAATAAGCTTTATAAAAATCCTTATTTCCTAGTAAGAAAAAAAATACTTCTAAGTATTATATAATATAAGTAGCTTTATATATAAATAAGGTTATAATTAGGGACACTAATTTACCCCTAAGTATAGACGAATTCTTAGAATACTTTACTAGTTATATAATTATAAGCTTAGTAGACTACTTCTCTAGCTATAACTAACTCCCTTTAGCTAAGAAGTATAAAGATATAATAAGGTTTATAATATTATATAGACTTCTTTACTATATAAGGATCCTTTAAAGAGCTATAAACTTAGTTACTTAGTTTATTTAAATTATATATTATATCCTTTAGGACTTAATATCCTTAGTTTATATAACTTACCTTAATAATATTATAGTTAAGAGTCTCTTAACTACTTATAATAATACTAAAGACTTACCTAAGATCTAGAGATTTATATAAGAATATATTTAGAGCCTAGATTAAGTCCTTATATTACTAGAGAGGACTAGGTTAACTATATCTAGACTAAAATTATAGTAGTATATAAATAGTATTTAAATTATTAGCTATATTTATTTCTTTAAAGAGAGACTACTAGAAATAGCGAAAATTATTAAAATCTTAGAGTAGCCTCTACCTTATAATATTATATAAGCCTATACCTTTATTAGTATATATATCTATTACTAGATCTAGATTAAATACTTTACTAAGATTATAGTTCTTATTTATAAGCTTTTTTTAAAGAATTAGGTATTTATCTAGATATATAAATATTAGCTTATTATAAATACCCTTAAAATACTCTTAACCTCTTTACTTACCTTAGTTACTCTAGACTTCTTACTAGAAGCTAAGTTAATTATTATTATAAGCTAGGCCTTTATATAAAGAAGACTAGTAGTTCAATTAACTAAATAGAATTCTCTAAGGGGAAAAGAGAAGAGAAAAAGGAAGCGAGGATAAGAACTATATTCCTTAAGGCGTCCGAGCTCCCTAAGTAATACTTAGTTACTCTATTAACTAAAGGGGGCGTGTTATATAACTATAGACATATCCGAGGTCATGTGACCTGAGCGAAGGCTCTCTAGCCAAGTATATTAATCGAGTCTCGACTCGTTATAATTATTCTCGTAATAAATACTAGTCTTATTAAATAAGGTATAGTCTTAATATAAATTAGCTAGTATAATAGAGAGTATTACCTTATATAATATAAGAGTAGTTATTAGAGTTAAGTAGAAGTATCTTATAATACTATAAAGTATAAATACTAAGGAGTTCTAAAGGTACTTAAGAAATATAAGGGCTAGCTCTATAATATAAAGTTCCTCTTAGAAACTAATACTAATATTCTAGTTATATAGCTTAATAGAGCTACTTTAGACTTACCTAAGTCACTTCTTATAAGGTAAATTATTTAGATTAGACTATTAGACTTTAATATTAAATATAGATTAAGAAAGAAGTATATAGTAACTAATAGTTTATCTCGTTAATTATATATAATCTTAGAGATAAAAGAGGAGGATAGCGAGGAGGATAGTATTAAGGATTTTATAGATACTTAGTTATTCTCTCTAAGGATTACTCTTATTTATATAGAGAGTCCCTCTTTACTTACTTACGAAGTACCCTCTTACTTAAGTATTATTACTTAAGTATAACTTGAGCTTATTCCTTATTTAGAAGACTTTTATTTTATATATTACTAATAATATACTCGCTAGTTCACTATACTCAAATAGCTTATTAAATAAAGTATAGTTAAGTTTCTTATATAAGATTAAGTACTTTTCCGGCGAAATTACGATATACTTAAGAGAGTAATTAATTATCTAGAGGAGTAAGAAGATATTAAGATAACTATATATAAGGCTAGGGGTTATAAGTCTAAGGAGGTTACTTTCTATAAAATTACTAATTACTTCTAGTAAAAAGAGTAATATTAAGATATAAAGATATATATAAAAAGCTATAGGTATTATTAACTTATAGCTTATATAAAAGTAAATAATAAACTATATCTTACTTAGGTAAAGTCGTTATAGTATAAAGTAGCCTTAGATATAGTTTATATACTTTTATATTTAAGTAAAAATAAGCGTATATTAGCTTAAGGAGAAGGCTCGAGATAAGTTAAAGAGAGAGTACTAAAAAGTACTAATACTAGATCTATTACTAGATTTATTTTTAAGTAAGTTATTTATTAATATAAGGTCTTCCTTAAACTAGTTATAGATAAAAGAACTAAGAATAATAATATTATTATAAGTGAACTTATAAATATATATAGAATTCGCTATATTATTACTTTCGCTTTTAATCCCTAAGCTAATGAAATAATTAAGAAGAGGTATAAGCTTATAGTTACTAGTTTAACTAAAGCTATAGAAGGTAGTATTAATAATTAGGTTTTCTACCTTTTAGCTATACTTTAGGTAAATTGAATTATAGCTAAGATTACTATAATAGCGATTAATTATATAAGGAGTAATATATAGTATAATAGGCTACTATAGTATAAGATTATAGTATATATATAAAGTATAGAATTAAGGAGTAAAGGTTAGTTAATTTCTAAGAATAAGGAAGGAAAGCGGGGTAATATATAGAAACTAATCGTCTATAGTCACATGACCGCACGTGACTATAGGGGAGAAATCCTTACTACATTACTATAAGTTATACTCCTTTTTACTTTAAAAGAGGATAAGAAAGTCTCTTACTTATTAATCTAGATTACTTTACTTAGAATATATTACCTTAATATAAGGTTTCTTCTATTTCTAATCTATTAGCTATATATATATAATAGCTAGAATAATAGGATATAGACTTAAATAAAGTACTTTTAGTTATTCGCTATTATTAAGAGTAAGAGAAAGAAGTATTTAATAAGAGTTATATCTTAAAGCCCTCTAAGTACTTTTCTATTAAAGATATTATCCTCTTCTATAATATTAGATTAGATAATAATTACTCTATAAAGCTCTATTATTACTAGAAAAGCCCCTTTAAGATCTTTAGAGTAAGTTAAACTATTAATACCTTTATAATTATAGAGTTAAATAATACTCTCTAAGTTAAGACTATAGCTACTAGTTATTTTAAGAAGTTTATCTTCTAAAGTATAAGCTTAGAGACCTTATATAATCTATATTATTAAGATAAAAGAATCTTAGAATAGATCTATAGCTTAGTTTAAGGAAGTACTTATATTTACTTAGTAGTATTATTTCTAGGTATAGAAAGGAGGATATTAGAAGAGGAAGATATAGATTTAGAACTAGAAGATTAGATTATAACTTAATAAGAGAAGTAGAGAAGAGAAGAGGATATTATATAAGAAGAGAATTATATTTATATTCTTACTAAAGCTAAGCTTATAGTAATTATTAGGCTTAGATAAAGAGAGTAAGAAAAAAGAAGAAAGGGAGGATTTTATATAGTAATTATTATATATAAAGGAGTTATTTCTTATATATAAAAGAATATTTCTTATATTTATTTCTTTTAGAAAAATAAGAGTATAAAGAGGATATAAAAGAGTAAGAGAGGATATTATAGTACTAGTTAATTAAAATAGAGAAAAAGTAGGTAATAAGAGGGGTTTTAGATTAATATAAGAGTATTCTTTTATATATATAATAGTTATATATAAGATTTTATAAGGAAAAGTTAATAAAATATACTAGTAAATAAGTGTTAGTTCACTAGTAACGCGTAGCACCGTCACGTAGTCGTGGAATACTAATTACGTAGGTTAGTAAAGTAGTTATATTCTATAAGTAGGGATTATAGTATCGAGGTTCTAATATATAATCCCTAAATACGTTAAGCCTAATTAGTACTAGTGTCTAGTATATCCCGTTTCCCGTATATCCCATGTCCTATGTCCTATTTCCCTCCGAATATATCTATTTCTTACCTATATACCCCTCTATTTACCTTATTTATATTTGACTTATTCCTCTATATCTAATTATATAGTATTTATATTAAGTAAGTACTTAAGGTTATTTATAAGCTTCGATTTCGTTATCGAATCGGCCGGGTTTAACTCTCCCTTAATCTACTTAAC
>JAJTUR010000422.1:0-10753 GCA_021399475.1 Hyaloscypha finlandica | reverse complement strand
CATTCAATAGTCGGTCCACGAATATAGCTACTATATTATACCTACTTTGCTTTCCGGATAGCTCTTAAAATCTATAGTAATATACTACTAGGGGTAATCGGGAATAGGTAATGGTAAAGGAAACCAGGTTTCTTGTCTCATAGTACATATAATCTCCTATAAGAGTAGTAGTTACTATAATATTAATCGATATCCTTACCCATAAATAGCTAGTAATATCGTTCCTTAAGCAATTAATAGAGTTTCACACGTCTAGGGTATCTAGATAAAGGTTTATCGTGTGCTTTACGGATTAGGGCGGTCCGTAAAGGGAGTCCAGCGATTATCTCGTCATCCGTAATATAGAGTCTACTATAGTATAGGAGAAGTCCGTCCTATAGTATCCAGACGTCACTCTCAGCTTATACTATAGTACGTAGCTCGTCTAGTTCCGGTAACATTCAATTATCTTACAGGATCTTATCTACTAGCTATAAACTACTAAACTCGGCGGGAGCTTCTAGTAATACTATAGTATAAGATACGGCTAGTAAAGCCTCTAGGAGGATACCTTCTTTGAGCGGAATTACACCTCCAATAGGGGTAGTAGCTACTTCTGGGTAGTCCTCTATATACGCTTAGTTCTTTGGGCCAATATCGGGGCCTAATAAACCCACTTCATAGAGCATTACTACTAGCTAGAGGTCATAGACTATATCAGGGTCAATTTTATCTCTAGGGAGGAGTACTTGGGTTCACATCTTCTCCTCTACTTATCCTTAAGCATCTACTTCATCTTATCTCCTTAATAAAGCATTAGCTCGTTTATTCAATTTCCCGGAATAGTATATAAGCTTAAAGTAGTATCGGGACAAGAGCTCTACCTATCTAGCTTATCTAGGTAAGAGCTTCTTAGTAGTTATAAAGTATTCCAGGGCGCGGTAATTAGAGTAGACCTTAAAGGGGGCGTCCTAAAGACCTTCTAGTTCTACTCTCTATTCCTCTAGTACTTATATAATAGCAAGCATTTCTTTATCATATATATCGTAGTTAAGTTCCGCTAATAGTATAGTCTTAGAAAAGTAAGCTATAGGGTACCAAAGGCCTATTTCTGGGTCTTACTATAAGAGTAGGCCAGTAATGACCCCTTTTAATGTATCTATTTCTACTATTATAGGGAGGTCCGGATTATAATATTATAGGACTAGGGTAGAAACCATAGCTTCCTTTAGAAAATTAAAAGCTTCCTTATATTACTCTAACTATTTAAATAGAATACCCTTCTTTATAAGTATAGTGAGAGGTCTAGTAATTCTTCCATATTCCCCAACGAAGCGTCTATAAAAATTACAGAATCCTAGGAAAGATTACACTCCCTTAACTATCATAGGAGGTTACTAGTTCCACATAACTTCTACCTTATTAGGGTCTACCTTAATACCAGTAGTCGAGATAATAAAGCCTAGGTATTTCATACATATGACCTTAAACTCTAACTTCTTAATATCTACTTAAAGTCCAACTAGCCATAGCCTATCGAGTACCCTTTATATATACTATTCGTACTCTACTGGGTCCTCTAAGTAAATCAGGATATCGTCCAGGTATATAGTACAAAAATCATCTAAGTACTCGAAAAGCGTATTATTCATATAGCATTAATATATAGCTAGGCCATTAGTTAGGCCTTCCCAAAGAACATTATATTTATACGTTCTATAGCGGGTATAGAAAGTCATTAGTTCTTTGGAGTCTAGGTCCATAGCTATATAATAGAAGGCTTAACGGATATTAAGCTTAGTATAGATCTTAGCCTTAGATAATTGGCTCAAGGTCTCATTAATTAGAGGGAGGGGGTATTAATCCTTCCATATAATATTATTCAGGCGACGGAAATTAATATAGAAGCGTAGTCCTCTATTTGCTTTCTTTACAAAGAGAACTAGTAAGGTAAAGGGGGCTTAACTAGCTTCAATAAAGCCTTTTACTAAGTTATCTTCTAAGAAGCATTTAACTTCCCGAAGCTCCTAAGTAGACTACTAGCGCAGCGGTTAATATCCAATACTCTCAGTACCCTTTAGACCTTTAATCTGAATCTTATAGTCATATAATCTATATAGTAGTAGGGTATCTAATTCCTTTTTTGAGAAAATAGACGCATATTCCTTAAGCTTAGGGGGCAATATCCTCTAGAGCTATTAGAGTTCTATTTCTCCTAGCTATTAGTCCTCTAGTCCAGGGATAGCTTCTCGTTCACAGGCTTCAAGTTCTTTATTAATCTCATAGATAGAGATTCGGCCAATAACGTTCTCTTCTCTCTTAGCTACGAAGTTAAATACTATAGCGGTAAGGATAACTAGATCCAGCGTTTATTCCTTATTAAGGGTCTCATCCCGCTTCTTCGGTTTCTTTTTAGGAATAGCTTCTTACTCTAGCTATAGAAGTTCCTTTTCCATAGACTCATATGATTCCCTCTAGTCTATTTAGAAGGTGGACGACCGCTTAAGAATAGTAGGTTTCCAAAAATAACTCATAATAGTATCCCGACGATTCATATCCTTTTAGTATTTCGTATTAGTCTACTTCTCTAGCTATTACTGAGAAGTACTAATAATATAACTATATTATACGGTTTTAGGACTATTCTTAGGCCATATAAGCTAATATCTCCGGTAGTTAACTAGAACATCTACATGTGTGGCCTATTTTCTACTAAGGATAATATCGTAATCTCTAAGGTTCAGGATAATTATAGGTACCTTAATAGTACATCTATTAATTAAGAGTAGTACTTCCATATACTTCTTAGTAGACTCTACTAGTTTACCGTTAAATCCTCGTATAGTGTATAGTAAAGGGAGGGGTTATAGCTCGACCCCTAGGAATTACTCTATAAGGTAAGCGAGCTTAGTATTAATAAAAGTATATCTATTTACTCTAGTATTAATAAGGGAAGAAGACTTAATTCCTAATCCATTTACACTAATAGTATAGGGCATTATAAGAGCGTCCCCTCCTATTAAACGAGTTAAGTCTATCTCTACTAAATTAATACTATAAGCCCCTAGAGTAGAGACTTTCTCTAGGGGTACTCATTTTCCGGTTCCTCTTCAGAATTAGAACCTCTACCATAAGCCTCTAGCGGAAATAGGCCTAGCTCTACCTAAGATAGAGCTACCTTAGTTTCCGTAGTACACTTATACGGGTAGTTATAGACATAGTAGCCGAACTCGTTGCAATTAAAGCACTTAATAGTCGAGGGATTACCTATTATAGGACGCTACTTATGCTTCTAGGGGGGTTCATACTTAACTATAGTAGTAGACGTAGACTCTTCCTTAACTACCTGCTATAGGGTATACAGAGAAGAGGGTTTAGTTATTCCTGCTATTATCTTCTTATACTCCTTGGCCTTATCATATAAAGCTCGGATTTACTAATTGTTCATAGTATAGAACTAAGTAAAGCGGATAATATTAATAGAAGGGTCATTGTAATATATACGTACTAATTCCTAGAGCTTGGATAGAAGCTTCTCGTTTAACTCCTATTTAAGGTATTTAGTAATATTACCTTCCGTAGATAGTTATAAGAAGTGAGTATAGAACTCCTGGAACACATAACTAGGGCGAAGTAGAAGCTTCCTAAAGTCACGACGGGCGTTCTATAGCTTATTAGGATCGGAGTATAGCTTATTTAGGTAATTATACATCTCTGAGAGTTAATAGTACTAATAAGGGCTATCCTCATTTATACGGGGATTAGTTAAGGCGAGGGCGTTACCTACAAGTCTACTAGAGACATAGATAATCTTGAGATCCTCTATAGGATATATATTAGCGTTTCCTTATAGCTTATTCTTGATTTAGACTAGCTAGTCGTCGAAAACCGCATAGTCTCTATAGAAGAGGGTTAGGTCTAGTAGGATAACTACTCTAATACGTTCATATAGTATATACGGAGCAGGGGATCCTTTACGGCTTCGAGGGTCGATTTCAGGGGCTACTTCCGGAGCTTATATAGGAGCGGCTAGTACTAGCATAAGTCAATTAAGGAGTATAGTATAGCGCTTAACATCTACCTTAAGCTTAGCGTTCTAGAGCTTGGTATTCTCAAAAATACCCTTAGCGTCTCCATATCTCTTCTTATATTTAGCTAGCTTCACAGTAGTGTCTCGGTAGCTCTTAATAATTAGGTTAATATCCTTAAGGAGGTTAATAGGGTCCTTAGACTAGTTACTCAGATCGTGAGAGGTGATTGGGTAGTCTATATCTAGTACTTTTCTAATGAACGGGGAGTACCCTTCTTTAATAGACTCATCCGCAAAGCCTCCCGGAACGTCAATGAGGCGTTCGGATCGGGAAGGGTCACCGACGGGATAACCTAATCCAACAGGAGCTTATTGAGAATTCAACATCCTTCCTGGTCACGTGGGGGCCTAGGTTCTGGAAAGTCGACCTATTACACTTTTCCTCCACGTATCCTCCCTAGCAGTCTCGTTACCGGCGTATATATGAGGCCTACGAGGTTATAGGGTAGGGCTTGCCGTTAGTAGTTAGGTTACTAGCCTATGGGTGCCTATCGCTATAGGACTTGGTTAAAGAATAGCCTTTAATGGGATTCTTCGATTTTCGGGGGGTTTTTTTTCGGGGGGTTTCTGACGTACTACTAGCGTATAAGAGTCTAGAGCAGTTCGTTACTCTTATTATTCTAAAGCTTCAGCTTATGTTCTGAGGTTCCGTAATCGTGACGGTGCCTTTATTCGGAGTTAAATAGGGGTATTTTGGTTTATTTGAAATCCTCCACAGGATTAAAGGGATTAAGCTTTGAATACTGTCACGGGTACGGCATTCAGGGCTTGGAAAGCAAGGTAGAAGGTCCCTTATGAAGACGATTCAAAGCTAAGGAAGGAAAGACTAGAATATAAGAGGTTATGGGAGTATATGTGCACCCCACAATCCGCTAGTCCGTATAGGGCTTAGCTTCCTAAATTTCCCCAGGAGCACTCTATCCAGGTTCCCTTAGCGAGGCGGCCGCGTCACTAGGTGTGAGAGTGGAATATCGTTATACCTTCTAGCGCTTAGTCATTAGTGTCTCCCGAAGTTTTCCGAGCTAATTATTTATAGGCTTAAATCTAAGCGCTCTTTAGCTAGATCCTGTGATTATAATCTCTACTATAGCGTAATTAACTAGCTCTCACTTATGCGTTTTCTTCTATGAGCCCTTATAAGGGCACTTAAAGCGCTTGTCCTCGTCTAAATAAGGTTTATTATCTAAGCTAGAGGCTTAGCCTCTGAGCGTTATATAGATTCTAGGAGCTCTAGTATACTTAGCGCTCTAATTCTCTAAGATAATTTAATTAAATACTTAGCTATATTACTCGAGCGTAAGGATTAGTATCCCTAGCTCGTCCTTCCTATATAGATCACTAAGCTATTCCGTCGCCTAGGTAAGAGCGAGTTTCTACTAAAGGGCTATAAGGAATTCAATTACTACTAGAGTCCCCTCGATATTAGTGATCTTAAGGGCTTTAGTATAGTTTAGTACCTTCTTCTAGTTAGTAAACTAGCGCTTTAGACTAATACCTCCTCTACTTACTTATAGTAGAACTCCTTAATATACTCTATATACTAAAGTGATTTGAGCTATATCCATAGAACTATATTTCGTAGCTAGTACCTTAATGATCTCATAAATAGAGCTTTACTTACTCGTTTTAAGCCCTAAGGTAGAGTTTATAAGGATCTTAGTATTAACTATTTAATAGAGCTATTATCTAATTACTCGATAGCGTAATTACTTATTCGTCTAGTTAGTTTTCTTTACCTTATAGTCCCTAAGGCTCGCTAAATAGTATTCTCGAACGTCGACGAATATTATAGGCTCTAGAGATTAGGGCTTTAGTCCCTTCTCTTCTAGAGATTAAGTATCCTTATCCTAGTTCTCGATTTTAATCTAATACCTTATATAGTAATCCTTAGTCGCTCTAAGGATTAGATTATTTACTATAGTAAGAGGTTCTAGGGGAGAGTTATTAAGCTCGATTATATAGTCGACGAATGGGTTAATCTCTTACTAAATACCCTCGTTTCTAGCTATACTATAGAGAGCGTCGAACTAGTCTACTTAGGAGGCGTGGTCCTTAAGAACGACAATCTTTACTATAGCTTCCGTTATGCTTACTTTAAGGAAGGAATCGTTGAGGTTAAGTTCTAGTAATTTATAGAAAACTCGTGCGTGGAGCGAAGTATATAATTTTCAAAGGAATTAATAAAATAAGCTCTTGAATATACTCTATAGCGTGCTAAAGGGAAGCTTATTAGTACGAGGCTAGGCTTATAACTAATACACGTAAAGATTATAGAGTAAGGAATAGTATTTCTTATAGAAAAGAGTTAATTTAAAGCTAGCTAAAAAAGACTATAGTGAAGCGTGAGATCTCTAGGAATAAGTTCCTCAGATCCTAACTAAGCGAACTAATCGCACTAGACTATATACAGAGATCCCATACTTATAGCTATGTAATACTTTACTTTCCTAATATTTTAAAGGGTCTTATAAATTAATATAAGTTTATTTAGTCCCTAATAGTTTATATAAAACTATAGCCCTTTACTAAGCTTTTATATAAAGAGAATAAGGGCTATAATAAGAGAGTAGCTTACTTAGATAAACCCCTTATTTAGTAGTTCTATAAGCGTCTTTTATAGTATTAAGAGCTCGTCCTAGGACATATTATATAGTAGTCCTTATAATACTATAAACTCCTTCTTTTCTATTACCTTTAGCTTAATCTAGTAATTAATCCCTTAGCCTTAGAGTAATAGTAACTTCTCTCTTTCTACTAAGCTAAATATATCTAGAAAGTCCTTATATTATTCTAGGAGCTTTATATAAGGATTTATCTTTACTTTCTAAATTAGGGCTTTCTAGATATTAGCTAAGCTAGCTAAGAAGACTTCTATATTCCTCCTCTTACTCCTCTTTATTAAGTAAGAGAATAAGGTTACTAAAACCTATATATAATCTATTTCCTTTAACTTAGGGGTTAGTATATTATATACCTTATTCTATACTAGGGTCTCTAATAACGAGATAATTAGTTCTAATTTCGAGCTATAGATCTATATATCTTATAAATATAACTATTATATATCTAAGATTATATCTAAGTTAGAGATCTTAGGGATTATATAAAGGAAAGTATAGGATTCGTAATAATTATTAATATCTATACTTAATATTATTACCTCTTTAATTATTTCTAGTACTACTCTATTAAAAGCTTCTATTTACTTAGGGGTAATTAGTATATACTAGAAGTTATATTAACTAGTAAAGCGAGAATTAATTATTCTATATATTATATACTTAATATTAATAAGAGTTTATATAAAATACTCTTTATTAATTATTACTAATATAAGAAAAGAATACTCTTTTATATCCTTCCGAAATTACTTCTAAGCTTTCTAATCTAACTCTACCTCTATATACTTCTAATAATAACTTTTATTAGAAGCTAGTCTTTTCCTAAACTAGATAAGCTTAAGTTCCCTTTATCTTTACTCTAGCTCTTATCTAGGGTATTACTATCTCTCGCCTAAGTTATCCTTACTTTCTTTAGGGTTACTCTTAATACCTTTATATTCTTCTCTTTTAGTTATTCTTCCTCTTTCCTTTTCCTTTATTTATTAGCTTTAGGAAGAGTACTTAAATATAGCCTTACTCTATAATTATATATAAAATAATTATCTTAACTATACTATAAGTAGAGTCTCTCTTTCTTTCGTTAATTAATCTTATTATAAGAGACTTAATTAAGGGTATTCTTTAATTATTATTACGAGTTATTTAATATAAGTTCTTATTCTATTAACTAAGTAAGCGAGGTTATACTAGAGAGAGGGCTTTTAGGTCTCTTATTTAACTAGTTTAGATAATAAGCCTTTATTCTCTTAATTTTAATAAGTTAGTTATTAATTATTCGTAACTAAGAGTAATATTCCTTATATAATTCTTCTTCCTTTATCTCTATTATTCCTTCTATAAGTTTAGTTAAGATAATAGCTTTAAGATATTCTTTCTTAATCTTATCTTATTAGCCTTATCCTTCTATTTCTAAGATTAAGTAATTAAAATTACTTAAAAACTCACCTAGAGGAGTTAACTTCTACTAGACCTAATTTAATCCTCCTAAGGCTTTCTACTACTTCCTTAGGTCCTAGAAAGCTAAGTCTATTTACTTAAATAGCCCTTTAACTATAAACTCTCCTTTCTTTTATATATATCTTAACTAGGGTATATCCTACTCATTATTCTCTAGATAAGTATCTAAATCTATACTAGACTTTCCCCTTTCTTACTAATTACTTTATTATTAATTTCTAGCTTCGCTCTTAAGAGTCCCTTAAACTAGGGGTAATAAGTTAAGTTATCCTTATTAAACTTATTAGGGTTTAAGAAGTAAGCCTTTAGTTATTTTATAATAAGGGGCTAAGGATATATATAGAGTTAAGGTATATGAACTAGAGGGGTATCTATATTCGAAAGGGTTTAGGGTTATTATATATTCGTTAATTAAATTAATTTATATAGCTAAGTTTACTATTAAGTTTACTTATTATACCACTAGCTCTAATAGCTATTAGGACTATATTATAAAGGCTTCTTATAGCTATTAAGGCGCTTCGTCTATTATCTCGGCTTTATATAATTATTTATTTATCTAACTAATTACTAGGAGTTCTACTCTTATATCTTTATATAATAAAGAGTCTAGTAGGTTTCCCTTCTTAAGCCTAGCTTATAAAGAACTCACGACCTCTAATATTAACTAATATACTAGTACTCTAGCTTCTATATATAGTTTCGGGTACCCCTTACTACTAGCTTTTATATACTCTAAAGTCTTATTAATACGTTAGTTTTATAAGTAGTTTTAATTAAGGTCTATTTCTAGCTTTATCTACTCTAAGCTTCATTGTTTATATATAGGTTTAGGCTCTCCTTACTTCTAGCTTTATATATATATAATCTCTAGTTAATAAAAATAAGAGAGAGAGAATTCTATTATTATAGGCTAGGCCTTTATATAAAGAAGACTAGTAATTCGATTAATTAAATAGAATTCTCTAAGGAGAAAAGAGAAAAGAAAAGAAAGTAAGGATAGGAACTATATTCCTTAAGGTATCTAAGCTCCCTAAGTAACGCGTGGTTACTCTATTAACTAAAGGGGGCGTGTTATATGACCTCGGATATATCCGAGATCATATGACCTAAGCGAGGCTCTTAGCTAAGTATATTAATCGAGTCTCGACTTATTATAGTATCCTTCTTATATAATAAAAAAGAGCTATATTATATATAGGAAAAAGAGATAATATATATAATAGGTCGAGACCCAATTAATATACTTAGCTAGAGAGCCTTCGCTTAGGTTATATAACCTTGGATATATCCGAGATTATATAATATACCCCTTTTAGTTAATAGAGTAACCTAAGCATTACTTAAGGAGCTTAGATACCTTAAGGAATACGGTTCTTGTCCTTACTTCCTTTTTCTCTTCTCTTTTCTCCTTAGAGAATTCTATTTAGTTAATTAAACTACTAGTCTTCTTTATATAAAGGCCTAGTCTATAATATTAGAATTCTCTCTCTCTTATCTTTACTAACTAGAGATTATATATATATAAAACTAGAAGTAAAGAGAGCCTAAACCCATATATAGACGATAAAGCTTAGAGTAGACGAAGCTAGAAGTAGACCTTAGTCGAAACTACTTATAAAGCTAATATATTAGTAAGATTTTAGAGTATATAAAAGCTAGAAGTAAAGAGAGCCTAAACTTATATATAGATAATAAAGCTTAGAGTAAACGAAGCTAGAAGTAGACTTTAGTTAAAACTACCTATAAAGCTAATATATTAATGAGACTTTAGAGTATATAAAAGCTAGTAGTAGGGAGTACCCGAAACTATATATAAACGCTAGAGTACTAGTATACTAGTTAATATTAGAGGTTATAAATTCTTCCCGAGCTAGGCTTAAGAAGGGAAACCTACTAGACTCCTCTATTATATAAAGATATAAGAGTAGAACTCTTAGTAGTTAATTAGATAAATAAATAACTATACGAAGCTAAGATAATAAATGAAGTACCTTAATAGTTATGAGAAGCCTTTATAGTATAGTCTTAATAGCTATTAGAGCTAGTAGTATAATAAGTAAACTTAATAGCGAACCTAGCTATATGAATTAATTTAATTAATAAATATATAATAACCCCGAACTTCTCTTAAATATAAATACCTCCTCTAGTCTATATACCTTAACTCTATATATATCCTTAGCCCTTTATTATAAAATAACTAAAGGCTTACCTCTCGAACCCTAATAAGTTTAATAAAGATAACTTAACTTATTACCCCTAGTTTAAGGGACTCTTAAGAGTAAAGCTAGAAATTAATAATAAAGTAATTAGTAGAGAAAAAGAGAAAGTCTAATATAGATTTAGATACTTATCTAGAGAAGTAGTAAGTAGGATATACTCTTAGTTAAGATATATATAAAAGGAA
Organism: Hyaloscypha finlandica; assembly: GCA_021399475.1. NCBI lineage: Eukaryota > Fungi > Ascomycota > Leotiomycetes > Helotiales > Hyaloscyphaceae > Hyaloscypha > Hyaloscypha finlandica. Next base: position 195 of record JAJTUR010000422.1, on the reverse strand, counting down.
AGAGAGTTTATAGTTAAAGGGTTATTTAAGTAAATAGACTTAGCTTTCTAGGACTTAAGGAAGTAGTAAAAGGCCCTAAGAGAATTAAATTAAGTCTAGTAAAAGTTAATTCCTTTAGTTAAGTTTTTGAGTAATTTTAATTACTTAATCCTAGAAATAGAGGAATAAGGCTAGTAAAACGAGATTAAGAAAGAG
>JAJTUR010000421.1:0-10753 GCA_021399475.1 Hyaloscypha finlandica | reverse complement strand
ATATTTTAGTATATTAGTAAGGCTAAATAGTATAACTATTCTATTTAAAGAGGCTATAGGGTTTGGAATATAGTTATCTACTCATCTCCCTAATTAATACGGATTTTGTGAAATACTACTATTATATTAAGCTTCGTAAACTATTTTACTTTCCTAATATTCCTTAAAGTTTTATAGATTAAGGGAGAGGGTATTAGTCTTTCTTAGTAAGTCTATTAAGATTCCGGTAATTAATATAAAAACGTAGCTACTACTCGGTTTCTTTACGAAGAGTACTAGTACTACTACTAGTAAGTTACTTATAGATAAAGCCTTTATCTAGTAACTCTATTAGGGTTTTCGTAGTACTAGGAGCTCTTCCCTTAATATATTATAGAGGGGGCCCTATAGTACTTCTAGTGTTTTTTCTATCCTTCTTCTCTAGCTAATCTTATAGTTAACCCTATTACCTCTTAGGGGGGAAGCTTATTAGCTTTAGAAGGGTCGAAAAGGTCTATGAATTCATAGTACTATTTTAGGAGTATAGCTTTTAGGTCTCGTTTTAACTTAACTACTAATACTTTATTAATATTAGCTATACTAGCTAAGAAGACTTAGATACTAGTGTCTTTCTTAGACTTCTTTACTATACCTAGAAGGATATAGCTAAGACCTATATATACTCTATTATCTTTTTCGTTATAGGTTATACTATATTCTAAACTACTACTCTAGTAGAGTTAATAGTTATTTTCCTTCTAGGGGCATTAATACGAGTATCTTACCCTATATACTATAGTATCCCTAAGATTAGGTTATACCTACTAAGTATAGGATAATATAAAAGAAAACACGGTCTTCGTAGTAACCTTTAATATCTATTAAGATATATACTACTTCGTTATCTTTACCCTATAGACCTATTAAATCCTTAGATCTCTCTTAGAGATATCTTTAAGTACTAGAGGTTATTTCTCGTTATGAACTTAGAGTTATATATTCTATAGGATAAGTACCCTATATTAATTAAAGCTTTTATAAAGGATTAATTATTAATTAAAGCTAATATAAGAAAAGGTATTCCTTCTATTTTATATCTGAAATTTCTCTAAGCCTCGCCTATAGAGGCTTTCCCTACTTAGCTTCTTCCCGTATCTTTAGGAAGAAGCTACTATTTCCTGAGCTCATCTATATCGTATTCCTCCTCTATAGGGGTTATTTAGTAGTAGTATAGATTATTAGTAGTTTCCCTTCTAGGCGTTTTAGTAGGAGTAAGTAGTATTATCTACTTCTATAGTCTTTACTCTTATACCTCGTATATAACTTAGTATTTTTTAATGATGAACTCTTCCTTAGTTAACTATACTACTCTCGTTCTAGTACCTTTATAGCTACTATTCGTTATTATAGGTTCCTATTCTATTTATTCTACTTATATAGGTTCTTGGTTTATATGAGTCCTAATTACCTTAGTCTAGTTCCTTCTCCTCTAAGCGTATTTGTCTTATTTTAATCTAGTTACTAGTTCTATATAGTTAAGTATAGTAACCTATATAGGTTAGGTATAATTCTACCTAACTATACTATCTATAAGTTTCTCTAATATAGTAGCCTTAAGAAATGCCTTCTTAATATATTAGTCTATAACTATCCTTTAGCTTCGAGGATTAGTATATAATGTATTTAGGAAGTCGGCGAATAGTATTAACCTTTACTTAATAGTTTAGCTTATTAATTACCTTCTATTTCGCTTATAGGTCTAGGAATACGAGGTCTATCTATTCATAGTCCTTATAGTATGAACTAGCTAGTACCTCTTATAATCTCTACCTAAGGGAAGATTCTAGACTTAGCCTCTCTTACTAACCCTACTATATATATACTAGACTTATGTCTTCTCGTCTCTAATAGTATTCCTATTAATTTCTAACTTTACTATTATCTTAATAGAGAACTCTCTATATTTTGCCTTATCCTTTCTATTATACTTAGATGTCCCGAGGCGTTATTTCGGTCGTTTAGCTTTGGATAGTTTATTCTTCGGGGGCAGGGCTTTAGTGTCGGTAGCTAGTGTATATGCCTATAGTACTAGTTCGAGGCGAAGGGGGCTTCTTGAGCCGGGCTTAGGAACTAGGGCTATTAGTTTAGGGAGTTCTGGCTCCGTGTCTCTCGCGAGTCTTTCGAGTAACGTATATTAGTTTTCTACTAGTTGGGTAGAGAGATTATTCTAGGCTTCTATAAAGCTAGCTAACTACGGCGGGATCTATTAGTATCTATAGCTAGTTCTTCGGGCCCTACCTAAGAGGATTACTATCGCTATTCCTCTATTATTTTGGTTCGACGGAATAGCGTCGGTGATATTCTCTAGTCTCGTGAGAGATAGGAGAAGAAGTTATCCTAAATAATGGCTAGCTATAATATTATTAATTAAATAACTAACTACTCTATATATAAAGAGGATAACTTGAAGAGAGGAAGAGAAGAGGTAGCCTTATATAGACGATATTAGGTCCCTCTACTAGTCTAGTTGGTATAGTAACTAGTCACGTGTAGCGATGGCTACAGGCCGAGCTCTAATTCTAGGGGTAAACCCTTATAAGTGAAACTCTTCTTAAGCTTAGCTTAAGAAGATATACCTCTAGAGAAAGGGTATTTACTAACCTCTTAATATATAATATCCTTCCTTTAAAGATTTAAAAGACTTATTAATATAGAATAGAAGGAGTTCTTTAATTTTAAAGGTAAAGTTTACTATACTTAGTAATTAATAAAGAGTTATATTAATAAGGGGAGAGAAGTATACTAATATACCTTATTATTAATAATCTTATAAAAAGGAGAGAAGTTATTTATAATATTATAAGAACTTAGGTATAAAGGAATAAAGGTACTTATAGAAAGTAGTAAATACTTTCTTCTAAGAAGGATACTATACTAATTATTAAAGCTATATACTTAGCTATATCTCGTACTAGAAAAGAGGCTAATTAAATAGAGGAACTAATATATTAACTTATATAACGACTTTATAGGAAAAAGTAATACTTAATATAACTTATCTCTTAACTAATAAAGGAAAGAAGTATCTCGTAAATATGAGGAAGACTTATTAGGATAACCTAAAGTAAGGGTATTATCTAAAGCTACCTTAGAAGTAATAACTAACTTCCTTTAGAGGAAATCGTATATTAGTATAGAGTATTTAGATAACTAGTTATAGATAAAGGACCTAAGAATAAGGGTATAGCTAAAGTATTTATAATAAGTATAGTATTAAATAAGTCTAAATTTTAGTATATAACTCGAAGGCTAATAAAGGTATTAAATATAGTTATTACTTAATTAGAGAAGTACTTACTTATATAAGTAATAGAGGTAAATACTAGAGAAGATACTTTCCTATAGTCCTTCTAGTAGAAAGAATATTAATCTATAGACTAATAAGAGTAATACTCTTCTTATTAATTTATAGACAGAAGTAATTCTCTCTTATAAAATAAGGTTCCTAGTTTAGTAACTATTAGACTAGATAAAGATTAAGATAAGAGAGGAGCTCCTAGAGGTTTAAGCTTAATAACTCTAGTTATAAGATAAGGATATAAAAAATAATACTCTATAAATAATAATTCTAGGGAATAAGGAAAAGTAGCTTTTAATACTAAATATTAACTTTACTTATAAGAAATTAAAGTAAAGGATATTATACTCATATATTATTCCTAATATACTATAGATATAACTTAAATATTAAGCTTAGCTTTAGATAAATAAGTCTATATAAGTAAAGATAGTCTTTCTAAAAGGTTTTATAAGCTAGAGGAAATAGATAAAATAGAACTAAAAGGAACTTATACTAGGAATACCTTAAGAAGTTTATATATAAGAAAGACGCCTTTATTCTAATTAATTATAAATTAGAAAGGATTTAGATAAAATAAACTCTTTAGATAAAAGCGAATCTTAGGAAGAAGTACTAATTATAAGTAAAAAGACTAGAAGGACTATAACTATACCTCGAAACTAATAAATAAAGTATTATAGTCTTAATTATTAATAATTCTACTTACTCTAATAATTACTTAAAAGACTTAATATACTTATTACTTAATAAATAATATAAATATATCCTAGGAATAATTCATATTCCTTATAATAAACTAACTTTCCTTTTATAATTGTATTTTTATTATTTATTTTACTTTTTAGTTATTTTACTTTTTTTTTTATTTTACTTAATTCTTAACTCTTATATACTAGGATAATATATAGTAAGAAGAGAAGAGTATAATATAAAAGGAGGTAAATTAAAACTATAATTTTTCGAAAATTAGGACAGATTTTAATTTCACTAATAAATCCCCTTATTACTTATAAGAGAGCTTTAAGCTCTTATACTTTACCTTTATTCCTTATATTTACTCTTTAAAGGAGTCTAATTCCTTTTATTATATATATACTTCTAGAACTAGAATATACTTATATAAATACTCCTCTAAGGCTCTTCTTAGCTAATTTAATTATCCTTCTTATATACTTTTTTAAAAATTCGAAAAATACTATATATATAATTTTTAGGTTTTTCGTAATAAAATCGACTTTTTAGGAAATTAATAAGTAAAAAGACTAAAAAGTTCTAGTTTGGGAATTTCTTCTTAAGCTAGCTTAGGAAGAAATTTACTAGAAGAAAACCTATAATAAATTCCTTAATACCCTAGATAACTATAATATATAATTAACTTACTTAATATATTAATTATTCCTAAGCTTAGCTTAGGAAGACTAGATATAGTATTAGAAGAACCTCCTAGAGTAGAGTATAAATCCAAAATAGACCTAATAATAATAGCTTATCTTAGGATAGCTCTCTAACCCCTTTATAATATCTATACTAAATCTCGAAAGTTAGTAACCTAGTAAGGGATCTAAGTAATTATAAAGAGACCTCTTAATAAGAAACTTAAGAAATGACTCCCTTAAAGGTTTAAGCTAGTTATAAATAGAAATTTCATATTTTATAATAGTAGATTAATTAAAGGCTTATAAGAAGTAAAAGACACTATTAAAGTAGCTCTACTAAAGGAATAATTAAGCCTAATTAAGTTAGCTAATAGTAGCGTAAATAGAATAATATCTAAAGTAAGTAATAAGTTAGCTAAATAGTATAAATAATAGAAAGGAAAGTAATAAGAAACTAGTTAATAGAACTAGAAAATTCATATAGAATATATACTCTCTTAGTTATAACTAAGGTAATTATTATAGACTATAATAAGTATACTTAAGGACTAAGCTATATTAAGAAGTCTAGGAGAAGACCCTTATAGTTATATAATTTAGAGAATTACTTATATCCTAAGACTAGATATTATATACTTTAGGGTAAGAGTTATCTAATATAGTTTAATATAATCACTGAAAAACTTACTCTAGAATAAGTAATTAACTTATTAATAAATAGATCCTTAAATACTATTTCTACTATTATAACTAAAGACTAAAAACTTAGGAAAACCTAATTTTAATCCTAGAATAAGCGATCCTATATAGTATTCACTAATATTAAATTAGCTTATATAGAAATAATAAATAAAGATAAGCTAAAGGACTAGCTTAACTTTAATAAGAAATATTAAGTCCCTAAGAAGTCGGAAATATAAGAATATAATTTAATTCTAGATAATATTAGATTCCTTAAATACTAGTAATTTAGAATAGAACCCTCCTCTAAGAATATTAAACTAAGCTAAGGCTTATTTATATTAGATAATATTATACTAAAACTAGTCCTATAAATCTCTATAAGCTTAGCTTAAGAAGAAAATAGTACTACTAGAATCGAAACTTAAGGTAAAGCCGAAAATAAGGATTCTAAGAATATTATTATTAATCCTATTACTAAATATAGGAAATAATAAATACGAAACCTATAGAAACTATAACTAATACTCCTCTAGGCGATACTATTAATATATCTTAGGATAATAAAGGAGATAAGCTAGAACTTCCTAAAATTAATAAACCTTAGGAGTCCCATAAATAAAAACTAAGATAATACTAGTAATAGAGTTTAGGACCTATATACTAAGGAGCTTATAAAGGCAAAGGCTAATAAGAGAGTTAATTGTACTATTTACCTCTTATCTAATAATAATACTTATTACCTTTACTAAGAAACCTAATATCTAACCCTAATTAAGTTCTATAAGATAAGGAAGAATTAAGCTAAGTAGTCAAAGATTTCCTTAAGGCTTTAAAATAATATTCTATAGGACTATAGGGAAAAAGCTAAGAAGTCTCTTATTAATCTCTCTATTAATTACTAGGACTTAAAGGATCCTATAAAGCTCGTGAACTTCTAGAGATAAATTTTATAACTTTAGAGTAAATAAACTTAATATCGAGAAGATTATGAGATTAAACTACTATTATCTTATTAAGCCTAGCTTAGGAATAAACTTTACTTAACTTAAACCTTAAAAGCTTAATACTAAAAGCTATAAATATATCTCTCTAAACCTTAAAAGAGATATCTTAAGTATAGATACCTCTTATAAATTATTATCCCTTTAGAGGAGTAACTTAAGCTCTATATAACCCTTATTAGACTACCTCTATTAGCTTATTTATTCTATATTTAAAAGTATTTAGAATACCTAGAATTAAAGATATTACCTAAAGCTATAGAAAAGAAATCTTAGTAATACTCGAGATATTTAGAATTACTATAGAGATATCCTAGCTTTTCGTAATAGAAGAGGATTTAAACTCTTTAAGAGAACCCTTTAAAGTATCTTTATTTAGAAGTAAATTAGTCTTAGAGCCTAAAGATATCTTCTTAAGCTTATCTTAGACCATATAGTGAACTATACTACTAGTAATATCTATAGGGCTATATTTTAGTTAGATGCTCTTAACTTAACTAGAGTAAGAGTTACTACTATTAATACTTTTAATATAAGTTAGTTAATAGATAATAATATTAGAGAAGAAGGATACTAATTACTTTACTACTATATTAATAGAGAATTCCATATATATACTTACTACTTAAGAGAGAAGAGTATATAGATAATAGGCTTCTAAATTCTAGATATAATTTATATAATTACTTAGTAATTAGTTAGAATAGATCTAGGTCTCTACTTATTTATTTATATTACTTGAGATAATAATTAGACTCGTCTAGTTATATATCTAGATTATACTCGCTAAGTTTCCTATAATAATAGACTTAACCGGATATTAATTATTGGAAGAAGTTCTAGTCTAAATTAATATTCCTAATATTATGAAATATTTTACCGAATACTCTCCTAATATTAGTAACTAAATCTATAATTATATTTTATTATCTAGCCCTAGTAGTTCTAAATCTAATAGTCTACTAAAGTTCATCTATAATACCTATAAGTAAGAGGGCTTATATATTAAGGCTAAATATAATAGTTGCCTTTTTTATCTTAATATTAGCTTAGGAATAAAATTAAAGATAAAACTCGAGGCTATAGTTAGAAAATAGAAAGACTATAATTAGAAAGAAGAATAAATTATTCTTACTAAGTAGAGTATTCTATTCTATTTCTATTATAAGCCCTCTAAACTCCTCTCTAAAGGTCTATATAAAGACTTCTAAATAATATCTACTAATTATATTACTCTTTTAGAGGACTATATAACTCTAGAAAATAGTATTTCTTAGGACTTTTACCTTTAATATATATATACCTTAAGAGACCTAAAGTTCCTTATTAGGAGGACCCTAATGAGATTATATATACTACTAAACCTTTCTAAGTAGTAACTAGTCTCACTAGATTAACCCCTATTAGCGAAGCTTTACTAGGTTATTTACTATAGATTAACTAAGTTATCTTAACTAAACGAGATAAACTCTTCGAGATATTAGAGGAGGAAGTCTACTACTATATAGCTAATACTTAAACTAATATTATTAGTTATATAATAGAAGCTTATAAGAGAGTTTTTTGAAGATAAGGAATACTACTATAGTAATTATTCCTATATAAGATTCCTAGAGGAAATACGTCGAAATCTAGAAGCTAAACTTCTTATTCCTAACTCTTATTATATTAAGGTAAAGATTTATAAATATTATAAGGATAGAGACTTTTCTTATTTAGTTATTAATTATTAAAGTAAGGTTAAAGTTAAAACCCTACACGCTCCTTTAAAGACTAAGGTATAAGATAATTACGAGCCTACTCCTATAGAGGAACTAGAACTTAACTAAAGTATAGATAATAATTCTAATAAAGAACTCGATTTACCGGAATCTTATACTAATCTAAGTAATCCTCTTCTTTCTCTAGAAACTAATAGTAAGCTTAGCTTATTAAGCCTAGGAGTATAAGGAACCTAGAGCTATTAAAGTCCCTTATAAAATCTTATTAAGCTAGGCTCACTAAGTAGAATAACCCTAGATATTAATATTACTTAAAATAATAAGCGCAATAATAATATCATAAGTAATATAAGTTCCTAAGGCGACTACTATAACTTCCTTAATTACCTCTTCCTTTATAATTTAAGGAACCTTATTAGGGAATTAGAAGAAGATATAAGCTTCTTTAAATAACTCTAGATAAACTTAATAAGAAGTAATTCGAGGAATAAGTAATCCTCTAACTTAAGAAAGAGGTTATAGACTCCTATAAGAACTATAATAATATAGGATACGTGACTAAGAATCTAGGTTAATCCTCCTTACCTATAGACCTCTCGCCTATAGACCCCTCGCTTTCCTAGTCTCCCCTATACTTCACTAATAATAATAAGGCGGAATAAACTTAAGATAAAGACTCTACTCCTAAGTTAAATAGTACTAGATATCTAACTATTAGTATAAAGGGTCCTTTACTAGTTTTATAAGAAGAGGAAGCTAAGAAGAAGAGAGCTTAGAGTACTAAGTATAAGTATATATTCCCTAAAACTAAAGGTACCTTAAAGCAAATAACTTATTCTTAGCTTAGAATTAATAGTAAATTTATAAAAGTTAAAGATCTTCTTAACCTTAGCTTATAAAGATTTTCTTTTTTAGTTTAATATAATAGATTAGATAATTTCTAGATAATAGAGGGGGGGATATAATATAAATTTCTTTTCTTTCTTTAAACTACTTATTTTATTTTAGTATCTCTTTTACTCGCTCTTATAAGATAAGGTTTTATACTTAAGATTAGTATTTCTTTTATAAAAATCTCTTTCTAGCGAGAATTAATAAGTTAAGGGCAACTTTTCTAAGGAAGGGATATATATAGTAGGGATCTAGTAGATATAGGGTAAGTTAAGTATTTATATATAATTCCTTAATTTCTCGCTCCCTTTAGTATTTAGCCTTTTACCTTTTTAATAAAAGGGACCTTAAGTAACTTAATATATACTTTACTTATATAATACTTCCTTAATTCATATATATATTTATTTGATTTATTATTATATATTATATCCCTACGATTCCTTCTTTAATAGTTCTAATAACTATTAGAGCTAATATTATAATAAGTAAACTTAATAGTAAATCTAGCTATATGAATTAATTTAATTAATAAATATATAATAACTTTAAACCCTTCCCAAATATAGATACCTCCTTTACTCTATATACCTCCTTAGTTCCTTACTATAAAATAACTAAAGGCTTACCTCTCGAACTTTAATAAGTTTAATAGAAATAACTTAGCTTATTACCCCTAATTTAAAGAACTCTTAAGAGCGAAGCTAGAAATTAATAATAAAGTAATTAATAGAGAAAGAGAGAAAGTCTAATATAGATTTAGATACTTATCTAGAGAAGTAGTGAGTAGGATATACCCTTAGCTAAGTTATATATAAAAGAAAAGAGAATTTATAGTTAAAGGATTATTTAAATAAATAGACTTAGCTTTTTAAGACTTATAAAAGTAATAGAAAGCCTTAGGAGAATTAAACTAAGTCTAGTAGAAGATAATTCCCTTAGGTAAGTATTGGTATAGTTTCCCGGAGGTCATGTAATCTATATTACATGACCTCGCTTCCTATATATAGGAAATAGGACATGGGATATAGGATATGCGGGAAATGAGACATACTAGACACTAGTACTAATTAGGCTTAGTATATTTAGGGATCGTATATTAGAACCTCGATACTATAATTCCTACTTATAGAATATAATAATAACTTCACTAACCTATGTAATTAGTATTCTATAACTACGTGATAGTACTATATATTACTAGTGAACTAATACTAATTAGTCTATATTTAGATTAAAATAAGATTTGTTTAGTACTTACTAATTAAGGCAAATCGATTACACTAAAGAAGTATCTAGTAGCCTATAGCAAAATCGACTAACTCTATATTAAAGGGGGGAATTACTATTAACTTTATAAAAAAGTATCTAGTAGCTTAAAAGGAGACAACTCTAGTTCTTACTAATTAATAAGCGGTTAGTTATTTGATTATCTATTTAGTCTATTTAATCCTACTATCCTTTAAGACTAACTTTATTTAGTACTAAGACTACTATCTTAGTAACTAATCTTCTACTTATATACTACTATAGCCCCTCCTCTAAGAATATATACCCCTAAAGCCCTATAAGTTTTTTAGCTCCTATTTCGACTTTACTATTAAGTTAAGCCCCTTTTCGCTTTAGAACCCCTCTAGAAACCTCGATATTTCATACCCTAAATTTCCTATTATAAATGAAATATTTACGAACCTCGACCCTATAACTAATAAACCTAATACCTCTTTACAAATTACCTCT
>JAJTUR010000420.1:0-10802 GCA_021399475.1 Hyaloscypha finlandica | reverse complement strand
GTAGTAATAATAAAAGATATTATAGAATTAATTAAAAATAATTAATAAAGACTTAAAGAAGAGTAGAAGAGGAGGCTAAAAGGTAAGGATAGATATAGGAAGATATAGTTATAGTTATAGTTATAGTTAAAAGAGGAAAGCTTTTCGTATTATAAAGAGGTCCTTAAATAGAAGTAGGGAATTACCTAGATTAACTACCAAAAATTTTACGCTAATCCTAATTAGAATTAACGTAACCGATTACCTTACCTTCCTAGGAATCTAAGAATAACCTTAACGAACCTAGAACATTTTCATAGGTTTTTCTATATAAATATCTTAATTAATATTTAATTTAAAGCTATTTAAAGTATTTTAAACCTATATCTAATAAGTGGCGTTAATCTTATAGGGTAGCGCCTTAGTATTCTAAATAGGCTAATTAGAGCGTATATCCCTATAAACGAAATTACGATTACTACCTAGCCCCTACCTCCGAGCCGTAATTACAGTTATAACTCTTACCTAATTAGATGCCCTCTAAATTAGGCCCATATAATAAAACCACCTCCTAAGATACTAGAAGTTTATTTTAATAGAGTTAAATGTGTTTTTTACTAGGATATTTTAATAGATCTTAGGGGCTAAGATCCTTAGAGAGGGGTATACTATAATATATAGCGGGTTACACGTGACATTGGCTCATGTAATATACCTTAGCTCTTGGGTAGTATAGTCGGTGATTAGGAGGATTAACGATTCTATTACATCACAGAAATACTACTAATTAGTAGGCTAGCTAGTATTTATTAATTACTAGATTATATATATGTTATTCTGGGCTCCTATTTATAGGAGCCCTCCCTGGACCTCTAAGGAGAGACAGAGATTAGTTCTATACTGAATTTAATACTAGTAATTTTTAATACTATAACTCTAATTCTACTATTACCTTATTACCTACTAATAACCACCTCACAAATCTTCTAAAAGAGTAGTATAATTAATAGATATTATTTAAAAGTCTTTATATAAGCCTTTAAAGAGGAGTTTAAGGAGCTTATAATAGAAATAAATTAGAATACCTTACTTAGTAAGAATAATTTATCTTTCCTTCTAAGTATAATACTACTATTTACTAACTATAGCTAAGAGTTTTACCTTTAATTTTATTCCTATACTAGGCTTATTAAGAAAATATAAGCGATTATTATACTTAGTCTTAATATATAAGCTCTAATACTTATAAGTATTATAGATAAATATTAAGATATCCTCTTTTTTGGGACTATAAGGACTAGATAATAAGATATAGTTATAGATTTAGTAAGTAATCTTAGGAGGGCGTTTAGTGAAATATTTTATAAGATTAGGAATATTAATTTAGACTAAGGCTTTATTTATATAATTAATCTCTAGGTTATCTTTATTAGTATAAGGAACTTAGCTAGTAATATCCGGATAAGTTACTAGATAAGTCTAATTATCTTCTTAAGTAATATAAATAAATAAGTAGAGACCTAAATCCGCTTAGACTAGTTATTAAGTAATTATATAGATTATATCCGGGATTTAGAAACCTAGTAGACTAGAGCTTTTCTCTCTTAAGTAATAAGTATATATATGGAATTCTTTATTAATATAGTAATAAAGTAATTAGTATTCGTGTTCTCTTTCTATATTATCTATTAACTAACTTATATTAAAAGGGCTAATAGTAGTAACTCTTATTTTACTTAGGTTAATATAATTTACCTAAAATATAGCCCTATAAATATTAGTAATAGTATAGTTATTTATATAGTCTAGAATAATCTTAGGAAGATATCTCTATACTCCGAGACTAATTTACTTTTAAATAAAGACGCTTTAAGGGGTTCTCTTAAAGAATTTAAATTTTCTTTTAATATAAAAAGCTAGGATATCTCTATAATAATCTTAAATATCCTTAAGTATTTCTAAGATTTTCTTTTCCTTAGCTTTAAGTAGTATCTTTAATTTTAGGTACTCTAAGTACTTTTAAATATAAAATAAATAAGCTAATAGAGGCAGTTTAATAAGGTTCTAGTAAAGCTTAACTTATTCCTCTAAAGGAATAAGAATCTATAAAAGGTGTCTATACTTAAGATATCTCTTTTAATACTTAGAGAGAATATATTTATAGTATCTAGTATTAAGATTTTAAGGTATAGGTTTAGTAAAATTTATTCTTAAGCTAGACTTAAGAAGATAATAGTAGTTTAATCTTATAATCTTCTTAATATTAAGCTTATTTACTCTAAAGTTATAAAACTCTTACTCTAGAAGTTTATAAGCTTTAAAGGCTTCCTTTATATTCTAGTAATTAATAAAAAGATTAATAAAAGAATTCTTAATTCTTTCCTTATAGTCTTATAATACCCTTACTTTAAAGGTATTAATGAAATTATTAACTACTTAGCCTAATTCTTCCTCGTCCTACTAGATTTAATTAAGTTTAAGAGTTAGGGGTCTTAGTAGAGGTAATAGAAGGTTATTATTAAGTAAGGAATAAATAATATAATTAACTCTCTTTCTAGCCTTTACCTTTATAAGCTCCTTAGTATATTATTTCTCTTAAATTCTATTACTAGCGTTATTTTAGTTTTTATTCTTAGTAACTTCTTAAGGCTAAGTTAATAACCTTAGTAAGTTTAGGGTTACTCTTAATAATAGGTTTAAGCTTACCTCTCTCACTACCTTAAGACATATTACTAGTATCGTTTTAAGGAGTATTAGTAGTGATTTCTATAGGTTCTATATCTATTATTTCCTAGGTATTAATAATAGGAATTTCCTAGGGATTAATAATAATAGTACTCTTAGAAGGTTTATTTTCGATATTACCTTAAGGTTTAGTTCTAGTAGTACTATTTTCTTCTTAAGCTAAGCTTACTAAGATTTCCTAGATTAGTTTTAGTATAATATTATCTAGTATAAATATAACCTTAAACTTAGCTTAGTATTCTAGGTTTAAGGTTCTTGAGATTATAGGAGTAATATAAGGTAACTAGAGAAATTTAACTTTATTTAAGCTTAAACTATATTCTTATACTTCTAACTTCTTAGGGAACTCGATATTCTCTTTATTAAAGTTAAGCTAATCCTTTAGCTTATCTTTACTTATTATTTCTATATAAGCTAATTTAATATTAGCGGAGATTATATAGGATTTACTATTTCTAAGATTAAAATTAAGCTTTCTCGAGTTTTTAGTATTTAGGTTATTATAATAGATATAGTATTTAAAGATTTATTTATTAATAAGTTAAACTACTTATTCTAGAGTAAGTTTTTCGGTAATTATACTAAACTATATTAGATAACTCTTACTCTAAAGTAAGTATTTATTATTCTTAGGATTTAAGTAAGTATCTAAAATTATATAACTATAAGGATTCTTGCCCTAGACTTCCTTAATATAGCTTATACCTTAAGTATACTTATTATAATCTATAATAATTACTTTAGCTATAATTACGAAAGTACTAAATTCTATATTAAATTAGTCTAGGTTTTATTAGTTATTTTCTTATATCTTTCTTATTTACTATTTATACTAATTAGCTAATTTATTACTTACTCTAAATATTATTCCATTTACGCCTTTATTAGTTATCTAGATTAAGGTAAGCTATTCTCTTAGTAGAGTTATACTAATAGCGTCTTTTACTTCTTATAAGCTAATAATTACTTTATTATTAAGAAATATAGAAATTTCTATTCCTGAGTTAAGCTTAGGAAGCTTTAAAGGTATTAATTTCTTAAGTTTTTTATTAGGAGGTCTCTTTATAATTACTTAAGAGCCCTTACTTAAGGTAATTAACTTTCGAGATTTAGTATATAATATTATAGAAAGGGTTAAGGAGTTATCTTAAGATAAGCTATTATTACTAAGTCTATTTTAGATTTATACTTTATTCTTAGAGGATACTTCTAATACTATATCTAGTTTTCTTAAGCTAGGCTTAGGAATAATTAGTATATTAAGTAAATATAATTATACCTTATAATTAGCTAGAGGTATTAAAGAACTTATTATAGATTTTCTCTAGCGAAATTTCTTCTTAAGCTAAGCTTAAGAAGAAATTTCTCGAAATAAGAACTTTTTAGTCTTTTTACTTACTAATTTCCTAAAAAGTTAATTTTATTATAGAAAACCCAAAAATTAAATATATAATATTTTTCCGAATTTTCTAAAAAAGTATATAAGAAAGATAATTAAATTAGTTAAGAAGAGCTTAGAGGAGTATTTATATATATATATATATTCTAGTTCTTAAAGTATAATATATAATAAAAAGAATTATAGTCCTTTAAAGAGTAAATATAAGAAATAAAGATAAAGTATAATAGTACTCTTCTAGTTTAAGGCTCTTTATAAGTAAATAAAGGGGGATTTATTAGTAAAATTAAAATCTGTCTCGAATTTTCGAAAAAATTATAGTTTAACTTTACCTTACTCTATACTATACTCTTCCTCTCCTTATTATATATTATCCTAGTATATAAGAGTTAAGAAAAATAGAAAAATAATAAAATAAAGTAAAATAACTAAAAAAGTAAAATGAGAATTAAAAAAATAAAAGTTAGTTTTCTATAAGGAGTATAAATCAGTTTCTAGGATATATTTATATTATTTATTAAGTAATAAGTATATTAAGTCTTTTAAGTAATTATTAGAATAAGTAGAATTATTAATAATTAAGATTATAATACTTTATTTATTAAGTTTCGAGGTATAATTAGAGCTCTTTTAGTCTTTTTACTTATAATTAGTACTTCTTCCTAAGATTTACTTTTATCTAAAGAATTCGTCTTATCTAAATTACTTTCTAATTTATAATTAATTGGAATAAAGGCGTCTTTTTTATATATAAACTTATTTAAGTAATTCCTAATATAAGTTCCTTTTAGTTTAGTTCTATTTATTTCCTCTAGCTTATAAAACCCTTTTAGAAAGACTATTTTTACTTAGTATAGACTTATTTATCTAAAGCTAAGATTAATATTTAAAGTTATATCTATAATATATTAGGAATAATATACGAGTATAATATCCTTTACTTTAATTTCTTATAAGTAAAAGTAGTATTTAGTATTAAAAGCTATTTTCTCTTATTCCCGGAATTATTATTTATAGAGTATTATTTCCTCTATATCTTTATCTCATAACTAGAGTTATTAAATATAAGTCTCTAGGAGCTCTTCTCTTATCTTAATCTTTATCTAGTCTAATAGTTACTAAACTAGAAACCTTATTTTATAAGAGAGAATTACCTCTCTCTTATAAATTAGAGAAAAGGGTATTACTCTTATAAGTCTATAAATTAATATTCTCTTAGCTAAAAGAACTATAAGAAAGTGCTTTCTCTAATACTTACTATCGGTTCACTAGTAACGCGTAGCACCGTCACGTAGTCGTGGAATGCTAATTACATAGGTTAGTGAAGTGGTTATATTCTATAAGTAGGGATCATAGTATCGAGGTTCTGATATACGATCCCTAAATACGCTAATCCTAATTAGTGCTAGTATGTCCCGTTTCCCGTATATCCTATGTCCTATGTCCTATGTCCTATATATAGGAAGCGAGGTTATATGACAAGATTATATAATCTCCGGGAAACTATACTAATACTAGCAACTACCTGAAAAACGCGAAAAACCGACGCAAAAGTGCTAAAAACGCACGAAAAACAGTATCCCCTATTCGTATACAGATTTCCTAATCCGGCCTAGTACTAGACTGTCCCTAAGCACTCAGTGTATGTGTCCCTATCAATATTTCTATCCTATACGCCCATTTCCCTCCGAATATGTCTATTTCCTACCCTTATACCCCTCCGTTCACCTTATCCGTATTCGACCTATTCCTCCACGTCCAATTATATAGTATTCGTATCAAGCAGGTGTTTGAGGGTATTCGTAGGCTTCGATTTCGTCATCGAATTGGCCGGGTTTAACTCTCCCTTAATCCACTTGACCTCCGTAATCTCTCGTTATTCGTAAGCCTAGTAGAGGCACATTACGTCGATTATAAGTCGCTTTTCTCGTATAGTTCCTAGCTTAACTAGGTATTCGTAAAGGGACTTGGAATCTATATAGACGACTAGCGGGACTTCGATTTCTAGTACTTTATTAATCATAGACTTAACTGAACCGCCTATATTAAAGCCGTGAGCTATGCCGTAAAGTTCAGAGGCTAGAATACTTCTAGTGACTCTCTTACACTTCGTAGAGGACCAGTGGATCGTATTAGCGTGTCCTAAGCTATCCGCTAGGACTAGAATATATCTAATCTAAGAAGAGAGGTCCTAATTACCTATAAAGGAGGCGTCTATAAAGACGATCAGGCGTAGGGACTCCTTATCTAGCTTCACGAAGCGTAGTCCTCTAGTAGCATTTTCGATTTACTATTAAATACGCTTATTAAGGGCTTTGATATCAGTTTCCGTAGGTTCAATAGCTTAAGCGGCTACTAAGTAGTCATATGAAGCCTCTAGTTAGTAGGTTAATACGATATATATTCCTCGAGCTCGCTAGGCGACGTATTATTCCTTGATCATGAGGTTTCGACGTATAATACCCCTACTACTAGTCGTAGTCGTGTTCTTGACTATTACTAGGTAGAGGTTACTATACTAGCGTTCCTGCGTGAGAGTAATACCAGTAGAGTTAGTATAAATAATACCTCTATTAAACTTGAGATTATAGTTAGTCGTAAGGCGTTCACGCTCCTTAGCTAGGAAATTAGCCTCCTAGAGCTTTAGATACTCTACCTTAGCGAAGTCGTCGTCTCCTACGAATAGAGTATTATTAGTTTAAAGGCCGATAATACCAAAGGGGTAGTTACTATAGAGTAAACACGGGTCGTAAGTCGACTATTCTATAGCTAGCTCGTTCAAGTAGTGAGAATAGTAAGTCTTGAACTAGTGGTTTCCGGCTTCTAGTACTCCGTAGAGTGGTTTTATGACCTTTAATACTAAACTAGCCTCTAGATTTAGTTAATTAGTAAGCTCAGGAGGTGGGTTAATATAGAAATCGTGATTTAGTAAGGTTAATGACTAAACGTAGGCTTGTGATATGTCCCGTAAGTATAGTCCTATGGTTCCTATAGTTATAGCGGCGATATAGAGGATAACTCTCTAGCTAATTCGTTAGATAGTTAGTAATTACGTTAATACTATATATTTCTTACCGTCGTTATAGGCTTAAATAACTAGTCTTGACTTCTTGAGCTCTCTATTTATCCCCTTATTCTTAATCTCGTCGACGAAGCGGGAGTTGAAGATACGTACCTCCTATAGTACCTGAGATCTAGGAATAACCTCAAATATACCCTTTTCTAGGAGGCTAGTAACTTCAGTTTAACGGGAATCCTCATATAGGTCATCGTCCTATAGGAATACCGTTATATTAGGGTTCTTACGAGGTCTACCTCTACTACGCTTTGATAGAATAGGTAGTATAGTAGGAGGAATCACGCCTACGTCACCTTCGCCGTTACCTTCGCTATAGTATTTAGGATTATCCTTAGGACCCTTAGAACTAACCTCAATATCTCCTACGTGGAATAGCTTTATAGAGGTTAAGCGGAAGGTAGTATTACCGTATAGTAAAGCTAGTACACACGACTCCCCTTCTATTACCACTAGTTTATATGGTCCCTACTAACTACCTAGTTAACCTGTATTCCCCTCGCGCTATACTAAGACATTCGAATTAAGTATAAGCTCGTGGATATTACTTATAGAGGGGCTATTACGTATATTTAGGGCGTCTTTAACTTAGCGCTTGGCTCGTAGCTTCTGAATCTCTACTATTGCCTTCTTTAGGGCTATTAAACATTGGGAAACAGTAGGTACGGGAGCGTCGTACTCGCTTAATCGAGGTAGGGCGCTATAGACTAGGAGGGTAGGAACGATACTACTAATTCCTGCGGTGTCGTTGAGAGCCTTAAAGGCTATCTATAAGGCTATCTCCTTACTAACTCCCTTGATTTTGGCTACGATAATTAAGTAGGCTCGTCGAACTAGCCTATAGTAGCGTTCAACGATTCCTATAGAGTTATGAGCTTCTATAGGGACGATTTTCACCTTTGTTCCTATCGTATTTATAAGCTGAGCGAACTCCTTACTAGTGAACTGCTTCCTAGTATCTACTACAATCTAATTAGGAGGGCCTAAATAGGTGTCGATCTAGCACATCTTCAGGGCATCCCAGGTATATATAGTACTAATATTCTAGAGCTAATAGCCCCCGTGATATCTAGTGCCCTTATTAATAATATAGAGAATAGGCTTCCCGAGGATATAGAATATGTCAATGATAATCGAGAGGTTAAAGCTAATGTCGTCTCTTAGGTTGAACTTGAATTGACTAGGTAATTTACTATTCTTCTAGTATTACTTATAGTATTTCGTAAGGTATTCCAAGGCTTCCATATCGACTTCGTAGCTAGCTTATTCTAGTAAGTTTCGGAGCTTACTAACTAATAGATAGCCGAATTAGTAATAGAGACATCGTAATTCAGTCTCCGTAAGGAAGTATAGATTATAGGTAAAGGATTCGGAAATGAGGCTTTGTAACATATCGTTCCAAAGCAGAAAAGAGTAGCCGAAACATCGTATAATAGGTACGTGATATCTAGTAGAAGTGACGATATAATTAGTGAGATTATTAAAGTAGACTCGTAGCTTGTCTATATCGTCTAAGCTAAGTAGAAATAGAGTCTTTGAGAGCATAATATAGAATTATACTTACCTAATTAGTATTTCTATAACTATAGAACTAATAGAGGTAGAAGAGCTTATACCAAAGTAGACTATAACTTGACCTTTAGTGCTCTCGTCGAGCGCGACGCTATTATTAGTTCGCTATAGAGCTTGGAATTAATCGAGACTAGTAGTTGAGTATTTAGAGGCTCCGGTATCGATTACGATTCTATAAAAGCGTTAACTACCGTATCTAGATATACCTCCTACCGTAAAGGTCTAGGTGTCCTCTATAAGTAGTTCTTTAGGTTCTATAGTATAGTTCTCACCTATTAACTAGTGTATAAAGGAAAGAGAGGTAAGTTCATCTATAAGGCTATTAGCTATAGTTATTAGTACTTCAGGGGTTCATATATTAAGAGCTTAATCGTTAGGTGGTTATATGTCCAAAGCGACTAGGAGACTCTCGACAGAAGTGAAGAAGGAATCTGAGTATTAGTATTCGTCCTCTGCTTCTACTTCGTCCATATCATCGATCGTATCTATTAAAAGAGCCTCAAAATCATCACCTAGATTATCCTCAGTATTCTAATATGTCTCCTGTTCGCCCTCTATACGAGCCACGTATTAGAGGTAGGAATGACTAAAGTCTCGATTAAAGTTTCGGGAGTTCGGGGCCTTGAACCGATAGAGGTTTCTAGCTCTAAATCGAGCCTTTTCCTCCTATTATTCCTCTAGCGAATACTTCTAGGAGCGATAGTCTAGTTTCTTGTATATAAAGCACGACTTCGGGGTATTCAAATCGCTATTACCGTAGCGGGGCTTATAGGAATTCGAGTAGCTATTATAGTAGTCGTTACGATTTCCGCTTCTGTGACTACGACCGTAGTCGTTTCGATAGTTTCCGAACTAACGGTTATTTGAATAGAATCGTTAATTAGTAAAGAAGGTGGATTCGCCGTTGATCTATTATTACTCCTTCTCGTACGTGGTGATAGAGGACTATAGCTTATGGATAAGCTGGCCGAGATCCGTAGGAGGGTCTAAAACTGCGTATCGGCATACCGGAGAGCCTTGGCAAGCGGTGACGATCTTGTTGTGTAGGAATTTAGTGCTTCGTAGGGCAGTTGTAAGTCCGAACTATAGTTGACGTAGCTCGTTGATTAGAATCTAAATAACCTCAAATATCGACTTTTCAGGGTACTTAGCCGTCGTGGAATTCAAGTCAGTAGTGTTCTATTTATCTAGGTTTCGTCGTTGATATTCAGGACCTTCGAAGAAGTTACGAATATTCATATAGGCTACTTTGTAGGTTCATTGAGATAAGCTATTATTGTAAAAGAAGTCTTGTGCTAAGCCCTTTAGTATAGTAGGGAAAGCTCTCATGAGTATATCTTACGGGAGATCTATATATTGACAGATATCAAGGAAGATAGTGAGTTTGTGGTTAAAACTACTATTAGTTCCGTCATACTTCTAATCTTTAGTATAGATTCTGGCTACTTCTCTAATGAGCTTTGCGGCCGGGATTACCTGAGGAGCTCCCGGGTTGAATAGTAATAGTGGTGGTAGCGGTGGAGGAGGTTAGTCGACGTTCTATATACCTTGTTCCGGTGGTAGTGGTGGAGGTTGAGGTTAAGGTTAAGGTAGTGGAGGTAGTGGCTAAACGTTCGGTGTATTAGAGCGTCTAGCTCCTTCTAAAGTTACAAAAACCGAAGTAATAGACCCATTCTTGAGATCTGCTCTCACTGGACCGAATTACGTAATATCGTCTTTATTCCATATACGCTTTGTCTCCTCGTTAACGACGTTAAGTAAGGATTGAGCTATAGTAAGGCGGTTTGTGTTCTAGTCGACGGAAACGCCACCGCACCGAAGATAGGATCGAAGGCGCTATAATTCGGTGCGGTTATATCGACTAAGGGCTAGAAGGTCGAAGTTTTTGAAGTTATCCTTGAATAGATCCCATAGGTTATCGTCAGTGGTTCTATCTATAGAGTACTAGTATAACTTGGTGTCCAATACTCCTGAAGATCCTCCTTCGTCGTAGTCAGCGGATTAATCCCATCTCCCATTTCTTAATCTCTC